>JALIZH010021294.1:0-20699 GCA_030522465.1 Rhipicephalus appendiculatus | reverse complement strand
TAATTCACAATGTCGGTGCCTAAGCCGTCAGCGAGCATAGCCGAGAACGGGAACGAGACTATTTCTTTAGTCTCAAGGGCAATCGGCTGCCACGCTTCGGTCATATGGGCGTGGCTTCTCCTTTCTTATCAAGTGGCAGCGGACTATAGGTGATGCTCGGGTTTATTTGCTTACGCAAAAGTGCACTGACAGACGGAATTTTGTGAAAGCGTAAGGCTTAACTGCATATGCACTGCGACCTCTGTACCAGAAACCATTATCCGTGTTTGTCAAGTCGCCGCGTTAACAAGTTAATTAATTAATTATTTATTTATTTACACTACCTTACAGGGCCCACGTGGTGCCTTGTGTAATGGGGGCAGTACATAATTGACGTGAGAGATATATATACATAGGTAAATAATGATTACTACAGAATATAAAATTTAACTCATGAACATATAAACGCAAAATATACTAAAAAGTAAGTACTAATGCGTGAAGATGTGATAAAAAAGACAACTTAAAAGTAACTATTAACCAGCTACAATACAGCATAAAATGGAAACTGACAAAAGAGTTTACCGCAAATAAATGTACACAAGACAGACAAAAAACTCATGAAAGAAAAAAAAACATTAGTAACAGTAGTATAGGCATGGAGGAATATGGAGATGCCATGCATCAGTTTCATGGATTAGGACGCGCTGAGCCGTTGTAGATGACTATAGACACCATGAATGACGTCTATGGTACTCAGGAGGAATTTTTATTACGCTTGCGTCGACAGTTTGTCGAAGTCTTTTGTATCATGCCATGAAAAATGCTTAGCAGCCTCGAAATAGAGCCTTGTGCAAAATACGTCAGGGAATATTATACCTGACGCCATACTTAACGTTGAATATAACACCCACTATCTAAAGAAGCTTATGAAACAAATCACAATGGCATTCCCATTACAGCGTGACGCAGTGTTAACATTAATCTAGTATTGTGCAACTGGGCGATTTTTACAAACCATGTGTATTTTGAATTTCGCTTAGAACATATTTATCTGTATTTTTCGTAGGAACTGCGCACTTATATGACAACACACTAAATTCTTAGTATTTTCATTCAGCTGCCCATCTCTCTGTGGCACTGACTGACAGATACCTTCTTTGCATTGCTGTAATTTCATTGCTCTTTCTTCGTCCCCCACAATGTTTTCCCACCCCCCGACAAAGCCATCTCCCACCAATGTAAATCACGATGTTACTACCAAGGCATCCATATAATTTTTAAGAGCATGCTTACGTCAGCTTTACCTCTGATACCCAGGTCATCATTTTGAGGGTTCGACAATAGTTATATATTACAAAGTAGTCGCACGGTACAAGAACTGAGACTGTTTGATATTTATCAAAGTGTTTGTATTGTTAGGGCAGCTGATTTCACCGTGAAGAGGAATGACTTGACTGGAAAACGCATGGCGACGGTGAATTTCTCAGATACGACAACCGTGATGTTATTTTTTAATGTTTTAAGCCAGGTTTGTCAATTAAAGCGAATTTTGTTTGCCTCGTCGACTGCGTCGTTTTCGTTTACGGCACTCAGAGCTGAACAAGAAGACAGGTATCATTTCAAGGCGAATAACAAACACCGACAGGTCTTCATAGCCGAGAACGAGGCTGTTGATGAAGTGGTATATAGACAGAGAAGAAACAATGACATAACTGAAACACAAAAGAAAAGTGACCTCTTTGACTGCATAATGAATGCATGGTTGGTACCTATAGTCGATGACAAGCTAAGAATAAAAAGTAAAGTGTACCACTGTCCATGTGTGTTATGCGCTTACAACTAGAGCTGCCCTTGGACATGATGTAATGGTTGCGACGAACGCACAAATAATTCAACTCTTATCCGCGCGTACACAGCACCATCCTCGCCGGTCGTCATTCGATGCAGTTAAGTTTGTGCCGCGTTTGGCGTGCACCGAAACGGCAGCAGCTCGGAGTGTTTTGAAACACTTTATCGCGTTCCGTCCTTTCCGCAGCTTGAAGTAGCAACACAGAGAAAGCATGAAAAATAAGGGCAATGTGGCCTCGTAGGTGGAGCCTATATTTATTTTCAGGCTGTCACCGACTATAGCTTTGGTCATCAAAACAAAAGCACTTGAATTCTTGATTGGCTTTGTCGCAGGCAACGGTTTTCCGAGCAATAGAAAGACAAGACATGAAGACTGCCTTTGTGCTTGTCAACTATAGAAAGGTCCTAACTTAGTCATATTGGAAAGCTGTTTAAACGACTTTCCTTTTAACATGACAGCGTTAAAAGAGACAATACCGCAGGAAATGCGGTTATCATGTCGGCATTGTCGGCGTTGTTCATGTGGGAAAAACACCAATATTTGCCAAGGATAAAAATCAAGGTGGGAGCCAGAATTGGACAAACGCATTGCGCGTGGTCAAGTATCCTACAACCATAGGTTGGCAAACTCATTCCTGAGTCGGCTCGCTCAGGCGACATGACTTGCATGCCACCCTCATGGCGCGCTCGCGGCCATTTAGTTAGCTTGAGATACACCAAATTTGGTATTGAGTGACATGACTGTATGGCGAACATAAATAGCAAGTGGTAATATGGAAATCATGACTTCATGAGCGACATGACTTGCATTCCACGCTCATGGCGCGCTCGCGGCCGTTTCGTTAGCTTGATATACACCAAATTTGGTATAGCATAACATGACTGTATGACGAACATAAATGGCTGGTCATATCATGAAAATCATGACTAACTTGTCATGAAAAGTATGATTTACATGCCACGCTCATGGCGCGCTCGCGGCCGTTTCGTCAGCTTGATATACACCAAATTTGGAATTGAGTGACGTGACTGTATGACGAACATAAATGACAGGTGGTAATATGCAAATAATGACCTGCATGTCATGAACAACATGATTTACATGCCACGCTCGTTTCGTTAGCTTGATATACTCCAAACTTGGTATCCAGTGACATGACTGTATGATGAACAGAAATGACAAGTTGTAATATGGAAATCATGACTTCTCATGAGCGACATGACTTGCATGCCACACTCATGGCGCGCTCGCGGCCATTACGTTAGCTTGATATACACCAAGTTTGGTATTGAGTGACATGACTGTATAGCGAACAAATGTGGCAGGTGATAACATGAAAATCTTGACATGCATGTCATCTACAATGCCATTTACATGCCACGCTCATGGTGCGCTTGTGTCCAGTTCGCCAGCTTGATATGCACCAAAATTGGTATTGCGTGATGTGGCTGTATGACGAACATAAATCACAGGTCCTAACATGTAAAACTATGACATGCAAATTATGTAAAGCATGATTTGCTCCTTTCTGGGTGCTTCGAATTACACCGATTGCCCACAGTGTGTGGGATCTGCCGGCTTTTTTTGTTCTGGCGGCAATAATCGATGCAGAAGCGTAGGGTTCCGTCCTTTTTCTTCACTAACACCACTGGTGGCGCCCACGGACTCTTTGAAGGCTGGATGATGTCGTCGCGCAGCATTTCGTCGACTTGGTTCTTTATGGCCTCGCGTTCCCGCGTTGAAACTCTGTATGGGCTCTAATGTAGTGGCCTGGCGCTTTCGTCTGTTATGATGCGGTGTCGTGCGACTGGGGTCTGTCGAACTCTTGAAGACGACGAAAAGCAGTCCTTGTATTTCAGGAGCACGGGTTTTCAGCTGTTCTTGTTTATGCGTCGGTAGGCTCGGATTGACGTGGAAAGATAGTTGGTGAGCTTGCTTCGTCGGAAGCACGTTCGGTAAACTCGGCGAGGGCGAGGGCGTCGCTGGCTTCCACAATTTCTTCGATGTAGGCGACCGTCGTGCCTTTGCTCACATGCTTGTATTCGTTGCTGAAGTTCGTGAGCATCACTGTTGCTTTCCCTTCACGCAACTCGGCGATGCCTCTTGCGACGCAAATCTGACGGTTTACAAGCACGTGCTGATCGCCCTCGATGACGCCTTCGAAGTCTGTGGGTTTTTCGGTGCCGACGGGAAGGATGACGCTGGAGAGAGGCCGGAACGGTGACGTGCTCTTCTATCACGTTCAATGCATGGTTCCCCGGCGTCGTCTGGGTAGGAAGCACTTTTTCTGAAGTTAGTGTTATCGACTCAGACCCTAGGTCGATGACGGCGCCGTGGTCGCTTAGGAAGTCCATTCCAAGTATCACATCCCTGGAGCAGTTTTGTAGGATTACAAAGCTCGCAGGATAAGTCCTGTTATTGATGGTGACTCCCGCCGTGCATGCACCAATCGGCGTTATCAGGTGGCCTCCAGCTGTCCGGATTTGGGTCCACTCCAAGCGGTCTTTACTTTCTTCAGCTTGGTGGCGAATGGTCCACTGACGACGGAATAGTCGGCCCCAGTGTCGACGAGAGCTGTGACGTTGTGGCCGTCGATGAGAACGTCGAGGTCGCTAGTCCGTCGCCTTGTGTTGCGGTTAGGTCGCGGCGTCGGATCACGGCTGCGTCGATGAGTTGCGGTGCTTCCATGCTGCGTCGTCAGGTCTTCTTCGGTCCGCGAGGTTTCGTCGGCAGGGCTTCGTCTGCTTCGCGTCGTGTTCTGCAGATCTCGTCGCGTTGTCGTCGTCGGCGGCCGCGGAGGATCTTCGGCATTTCGTCGTACAGCAACCGCACCTCCATCGGTTGCTGCCCTTAGTTTCCCTGATACGGGCTAGGCGACCGGCCCCGGTTTGGGCCAGTGTGCTGCCGGCGGTGCGGTGACATGTAGCGGCCGGGCGACGGCGAGCGGGAAGGTTGTCGTTGCTGCCACTGTGTTCCGGTGAGGTAGTCGTCGATGTGGCGAGGCCGTTCGCCTGACTGCGGACGCGGCACGTTGACGGCGAATCCGCGTAGCCCCATCTGTCGGTACTGGCAGCGGCGGTACGTGTGGCCGGCCTCCTTGCAGTGGTAGCAGAGTGGGCGGTTGTCAGGGGCGCGCCAGACGTCGGTCTTCCTTGGCGCATAGCGCTGGCCGACAGGAGGAATTGTAGGGCGTCGGTGGTGGTGGCGGTGTCTGGCGGCCAAACTGTGGCGATGCGATGTCTTGACGTTGTCGCTGAGCGGGCACAGGACGGCGGACCGCAGCGGCGTAGGTCATGGCCTCCGGATGAGGCTGCGGTGTTTCGGGAATTCCGAGCGATTGATGAACTTCCTCGCGGACAATGTCGGCGATCGAATCCACTTGAGGCTGCGGCGAAGGTAACAGCTTGCGCAGCTCTTCCCGCACGATCACTCGGATGGTCTCGCGCAGATCGTTGGTGCTGAGGGCATGAGCTTCGGCGTAATTGGATGTTGAAGAGGTGTGGTTGTACTGCCTTGTCCGCATCTCAAGTGCCTTTTCGATTGTCGTGGCCTCAGTAAGGAATTCGTCGACTGCCTTGGGTGGGTTGCGGACAAGTCCCGCAAACAGCTCTTGCTTCACACCTCGCATCAGGAACCGGAGCTTCTTCTACTCAGCCATGGCGGGGTCGGTGTGCCGGAACAGTCGATTCATCTCCTCCGTGTAGATAGCGATGCTTTAATTGGGCAGCTGTACACGGGTCTCCAGCATAGCCGCGGCTCGTTCCTTGTGGACCACGCTGGTGAACGTGCTTAAGAACGTCGTCCGAAAGAGATCCCAGGTTTGTAACGTGGATTCACGGTTCTCGAACCACGTCCTCGCGGCATCTTCTACGTAGAAGTAGGCGCGGCGCAGTTTTTCGTCGGAGTCCCAGTTGTTGAAAGCAGTGACTCCGTTCATACTTCTCCAGCCAGGTCTCGGGGTCCTCGCTTGGCGATCCATGGAAAGTCGGTGGCTCTCTCGCTGGCTGGATCACCATCGTTGCAGGAGACGCAGCGGCCGTCATCGTGCCTGTCATCTTAGTCGCCGTGCCTTTTGGCTTGTCCGGTAGGAGTCCGTATTGTGGTGCCAGTCCTTGTAGTCTCCGGCTGGCTCGACTCTCCTGGATGGTGTCGGTTTCTTCTTGGCGACTTGGGCTGGGTTCACGGCTTCACGGGGGTATCCGGTACATGAACGAAAAGCACCTCCACCAGATGTCACGTGGTTGTCACGTCGACGAAGGCAGCAGGCGACGTGTCCAGGATGAAACTGTTTATTAGGCCGAACTTGTGGCCGGTAAACGGAAAGTAAGATTACAGCAATACACGCTGGCACCGATAGCGGCGAACAGAGCGTCGGCCGTCGATCCAAATGACGAGCTGTGAAGCGCGTCGGCATTTATAAGTGTGGCATCAAATATTCCAGCCTTATCGCTGGTTGTCGCGCAAGCTCTGGAATAAGCTCGAGTGTTCGCGTTTTCGCGCGCATCTTAACAAAAATGATCTACAACAATCGCGAAGCTTCTCGAACAAAGAAGCGCGGTTTGCGATGAGCGTTGCTCACAGTTTTTGTGGGCGAAAATCGAATACAGCAACTGTGAAAATTAGAAACGCGCGTGGCAATATATATATTATGAGGTCTTGGTTTGGACGACCTTTATTTGCCCGAGAACCCGGCAGCGAACAGCTAGGCTGAACCTAACACAATGATGATGATACACGACCACGATGATGCACGCCCGAACGAATTATGATGATGATAATGTACAGATTAAGAGGATGGGTCTAGTAAATGCCCACACTATTTCCCCCCCCACGTGAAAGCGGCCAGCCTGGCCGCTGCAGGTCAAGGTGACGAGGAACGTCGCAGGAAGGGCTTCATGCGGGAGACGTGGACAACCTCAGTAGTTCGATAACGGCGGTCCGCTGGGGCTACAAGTGGCGTCACGCGATAGTTCACGGGTGAAGTCTGCTCCAGAACTGTGTAAGGCCCGATAAACCGTGGCTGAAATTTATCACACAAACCAGGTGTGCGAACAGGCGTCAAGAGCAGCACCTCGTCACCAGGCAGGAAGGATACAGCACGATGTGATTCATCATAAATAATCTTCCTGTCTTGCTGTCGGGCTTCCGTATTCATGCGAGCACGTTGTCGACACTGGGCGAGTTGTGAAGCGTATTCCTCGGAAGAGGATGGAGCTGCATTTACGTTGAACGTAAGGAGAGAAGCGTCCAGCAAGGTGGTAGGAGAACGTCCGTAAACCAGGTAAAACGGTGAGTAGCCGGTTGTCCGCTGAATGGCTGTATTATAGGCGAAAGTGACGAAGGGTAGAATCACGTCCCAGTTTTTGTGGTCTGGGGTAATATAGGCGGCGATCATATCGGCAAGAGTGCGATGAAATCGCTCGGTCAGGCCGTTAGTCTGGGGGTGATAACTAGAAGTGGTCTTGTGAGTGGTGCCGGAGGCGCGCAGAAGTTCGGTCACTAGTTGAGAGAGGAAGGCCTTGCCACGGTCACTGATCAGAACACGTGGAGCGCCATGGCGCAGTATAATGGCTTGGAGAATGAAATCGGCAATTTCAGAAGATGAACCAGTAGTAAGAGATGCTGTCTCGGCGTAGCGTGTCAAATGATCAACAGCTGTCACGATCCGCCGGTTGCCAGCGGAAGTGGCTGGTAGGGGGCCATCAAAGATCGACTCCTACTACTTCAAATGGTGTTGCTGGGCACGGAAGCCGACGCTCTTTCTCGCTGCCCACTACCTACGGCACCGCTCGGCGTTTCCCCACACTCGGCGTCCACTTCTACGTCGGTTCCCTCTCTGGCCTCTATAGACCAGCTGCCCTCGGACGACGAGCAAGACCTTCCTTATCGCCAGCTGGCTGACCCGTACTGTCGGCGGATCATAGACTCCCTCGCTGGCACTTCCCGTCCACCTAACGCGAGGCTCCGTCGCCAACTCTCGCAACTTAAGCTGGACAACTCCGTGCTGTGCCGCCGAATTTACCATCCCGACGGTCAGCGCTGGGTTCGCGTTCTACCCCGCTCTCTTCGCTCTCAAGTCCTCAGAGCGTTTCATGATGATCCGACTGCAGGTCACCTTGGTTATCATAAAACCTACGACCGCATTCGAAGTCGTTTTTATTGGCCTGGCATTACCACTAGCGTAGCCAGGCACGTTGGCTCTTGCACTATCTGCCAATATCGAAAACTCCCGACATCGGCTCCCGCCGGGGCACTACAGCCTCTTCCGTACCCAGCACCTCCACCACGTATGAGGTCTTGGTTTGGACGACCTTTATTTGCCCGAGAACCCGGCAGCGAACAGCTAGGCTGAACCTAACACAATGATGATGATACACGACGACGATGATGCACGCCCGAACGAATTATGATGATGATAATGTACAGATGAAGAGGATGGGTCTAATAAATGCCCACACTAAATATATATATATATATATATATATATATATATATATATATATATATATATATATATATATATATATATATATATATATATATATATATATATATATATATACAAGTATGTACATACACGGGACATAACGGCGACGGTGTCAGCAAAAGTCCGCTGACAGTGTCCTTATAATTGCTAACGCCATAAAAGACACCAAACCTCCAGGTCTCCGGTGCAGTACAGTCTCCGCCAAATCTGAAAGAGCGGCATTTCTAGAGCTCGTTGTAAACTATCTTGGGGCTACTAATACAAGTACACATGCAAGGCACCCACTACGCCATAAATCAAAATTTCTGTGGAGTTGGGAAGCAGCTACTACTCCATCATTTGGCAGTCTGCGGAGTTGCGAGGTGCCCTCTACGATCGGTAAGGCATTATGTTCACTTCGTTGATGACGGGACTGGCGACGATGAGGAATTATGGCTAAGCCTTGTCTAATGGGTTTGAAGGTTTAAACGACCCACTAGTTACGTAACTCGTATTCTGCGACACCCGGTCGTTATTTTACCATGCTACCAGGCTATATTAGATATGTTAACGAGAAAGTGAGTGATAACTGCATTGAGGTCCCGATGAAAGTGATAATAGGGGCCTTATTGGCCTTCTTGGCAACTAATACAAGTACTCTGGCGAGCTACCTACTAGGTTATATATCATAACTTTTGTGAAGTAGGGAGTCATGCAATATGCCATTCTTCGTGAATTTCTGCAGTGAATCATGGTAGCTGCGATACTCCTGTAAGGCATTATGCGCACGGTGAGCCCGTTGTGGACTGATTGATTGATTGATTGATTGATTGATTGATTGATTGATTGATTGATTGACTGGCTGACTGAAATAGCTTTATTGAGACCCTGCAGGACGTGCCCTATCGCGCCGTGGGCAACTCCAACGATGAAGAATTACAGGGGATCTTTTCTAATACGTTGGAAGCATTCAATGACTCACTCGTTACGCCATTCGCCTCGTGTGACGCCTGGCTACACAATTTCCATTGTGTGACGCCTGGTCGTTATTTACTCTTCTACAATGCTATATTACAGACGTTAAAGGGGTTAATTCTGGACATGAAGCCTGTATAGGGTCCTTTTGCAAAGAATTTTGAAGCACCGGTGTGGCTATCTGTTAGAATTCTGGCTGCTACGCAGGGGGACCACGTTCGAATTCTCTTCGATGCTCGGTGGTATTTCGTTTTATTGCGATAGCAATTATATGGACACTCTTGGCTGGTTTTCGCCATCGGCGTCGGCGTCATTGCCGTATATGTATATGTATATATATAACCGGCCCCGCCCGTCGTTCGTGAGCGTGAAAAGACGCGAGGGGGGGGGGGGTCCCTCGAGCGACCTTCGATTTTACGAGCGGGGGGCGCGCGCGTTATCTCCGCTTCTCGGCGGCCGACAGCGGGGGGGAGGGGGGGGGGGGCTTCGATATTTTACGGGCGCGGGCGCGCGCGTTATCTCCCCTTCTCGGCGGCCGACAGCGGGGGGCCGGTGTACCCTTCTACGTGCTGCGCTCTCAACGCGAAGAGAATTCTCTTAAACAAGCGTTTTCTATAGTTGCGTGAGATCGGATCCAAAAAGAGTTAGCTGCCAGCCTGACTTCGTATAACATTACAATTTTTTGCTATCGCATTCATTGCTTCACCCTTGCGGTGAAACTGTGACTTTTATTTTATTTTTCTTATTTCTCGCAACAGCGGTTGCGGGCACCGGCGGTGGCAGCGGTGGTGGCAGCGGTGGTGGTGCGGACAACTACGGCGCCAAATACGACTGTTGTGATCTGATAAAAGCTTTCGCAGTAAAAGACGCATAGTCTGAATACCCAAAAGCGAGGCCATTGGAAGTGGAAGGACACCCGATCAATCCAATAATGCATAGTGGGATCTCTACCTCGCCTTTTTTTGTAAACTGCTTTGCTGTCTGGTACCTGGATCTCACAGCCTTACTTATTTCACATCGTGTTGGGTCATCGCAACCCAATGGCTCCGGCCCGAAAGTGACGCGCGTTCACACGTTTGGAGCAGGCAAGCAAAAAATTACGTAGGGCGTTAATCCAAGATCGTGGTGAGGGACAATGGGGAAGAGAGCGGAGCGAAAAAACTTCACGCTTGCGCAGTGGGTAGTCATTCTGTGACAGAGCGGCCGGTACAACACTTCTTCCTCTTAAAGGTGAACGCGTTCAACAATCTTCCGTGTTGAACGTTCTACTACTTGTTCTGGGTAACTTCGGACTTCTGCTTCGGTGGACTGAAGTGCCGGAAGTAATTCGGGGGCATGATGGCTTTCATGAGACATTAAAAGTTCCGCCACTGCGAACCGAACCAACAACCTCTCGGTCAGCGACGACAAGCGCCCGTCGCTCCACCGAATACGCCACGGACGCACATGCACGAGGCTCCACTCGTTCATGCGAGAGAGACTTGCATGGTCTCTTTCGAACGATTCTCTCTTTCGTTGGCGGAGCTATATTGGGCGGAGTGGTGCCGCCGTTTGTGTGCGGTGAAGTGAAATACTGGTTCATGACACTAACAAGCACCGATAAGGAGCGATTAGGCGACGGCGCAGTTACAGCGTCTCGATGCCAGCGAGGAGCGTTGGCTGCGCTAACACACAAGAGTGATCCTACATGCAGTTACGTTCTTTTGTTTTCGCTTGGCGTTAGTATATGACAGCTCGTTGTCGGAGTAGTGCAGCTTCCACATGCACCAACGATGTTTCTCCGTCGCGTACTGCTTTCAGTATGATAGTCCTGACTAATAAATCTGCTGCAATAAGGACCTCAGAAAAAAATTACACCATCTCCCGCTAAAGCGAACCATGTGTAGATGCGAAGCAGCGGGCGCTAACGCTTACACTGGCGGCGGCGTTGGCGCTGGCGCTCATCGCGGCGTTGCGCATAGAGAAACCTGGGGAGGCGCAAAGCACGCAGTGATGGACCAATATTTTCCTACTGGAACATGCCAATCGCTGCTAATGGGCAATGAGAGACAGAAGACTCCGATTGGACACAGAGACCCGCAGTCCGCTTTTAGTTAACGCGCACGCTGCGGATTTTTATTGTTCAACAGCGCACAGGAGAAATCTGCCACCGGCACCACCTTGTAGGTCAAGATCCAGTGCCATATATACGGGGTGGCCAGTGAACGGTTGTGCAGCGCGAGCAGTCGGTTTTTTCAACCAAGAAACTCGCTAGCAGACGCTGCCTGCGTCGGCATCGTGAGGCGAGAGAGAGGGGAGCGTCGGAGAGGAGAGAGAGGGGGAGGGGACGCGCATGCGTAATGGGGGGTGTAAACGTCGCGGGAGGGATGCCTAGAGGAGAGAGGGGGGAGCGTAGGAGAGAAGAGAGAGATGGGTGGGGACGCGCATGCGCAGTGGGGGGTGTGGACGCCGCGGAGAGGGATGCCTAGAAGAGAGATGGGGAGAGGAGGTTTCTTATTTTTATTTTTTTTTGAAGGGGTGTGCGCATGCGCAGTAAGGGTGGTCACGCTGCACACCACCACCGCCGGATTAAACCCCGCTCTAAGATGCTTCACATCTAAAACAACGATGTCGACGGGCGAGTGTCGTGCCTTCGTGAAGCGAGACAAAGGCCACCGGGACGTGGAACGCCTTCGCGCATTAATGTGGAATCTCTTGTTACGAATCTCTGCTTCGCGTGTTTTTAAAGCGAAGTGTGGTAGTCTATGCATTAGCACAGGCGTAATATACCCGATACTCGGTATTGCGCATCATGCCACACTTCTCAATTAACGAGGCTTCAAATAAGTGCGTATGGAGCACCAGTGTTTCTTATGTGCTTTTGGATGCCATCTTTGCGCGGTATTCACGATATACTGTTTCCAGGTATTTGTTAACAACTGCATTTACCAGAAAGGTTTGTAGCGTCCTCGTTTGGGCGGCGCGCAAACCGGAGAGCGCGTGACCGCTAGAGAGAGAGAGAGATTAGAGAAAGAAGAAGAAAATAAAAGGACGCTATTTTCTGCCTCCCGTCGTGGGGGCACGGCTCAGCGCCTTAGGGATGGGGAAGGGGGAAGTAAAGATGATAGAAAGAGAGAAGATAGCGAGAAGGCGTGACTCAATCACAAGAGGGTGTCTTGTCAGTCCAGGCAGGCAGGACGAAGCCAAGGCGTTCATCTATAGGACGCCGAGGTTCCGCAGGAACCGCAAACTTGAGAAAGGCTCCCAGGGCTGCTATCCTGGAACCATGCGGGAAAGAGGAAGTCCTCCACACTTGTCGCAGGGAGACCGAGCAGGCGGTAGCGGCGCACCATCTCGCATCGTTCACCGGTCAGGGCAGGGCAGGAGCAGATGATGTGCTCCAGCGTTTCTTCGGCACGACCGCAAGTGAAGGAAATAAGGACGGCGCTTGGCTGTGGCACGTAACGCCACGTCTCACGTTTCCAGCTGCCGTAGATTATGTTTCGGCCGTCTCTTTCCTTCGCTTCCTATGGCATAAGCCTACAGATTAAATCTTGATGAAGATGTGCCACTAGCTACGAAAGACCAATAGATATTGTACAAATTATCATAAATTAATGCACAAGAAGAGTGAACTGCTTCTGTGATGGCACGTTTCACTTTCGTGTTATACTAATTCATATGGCAAAGGGAGATGAGCAACTTTGTCAATTTTTTGTCCCATGGACAGCACTGATTTCGCACTCACAACCACCGACACCGACTACGACGCCAACGACGACACTGGAATTCCAGCGAAGCTAGCTCTTTAATGCTGTGGAGTTGAAGTGTTATCACAATTTCATGTTTCTCATATTGTCTTCTTTGTCATCTTCCGCCGTATTTCCAAGACGTTGATGACAAAATTATTGCCTATGTCGAAACAGCTCCGCTGAAAACACCTCATACAGCTTAGTCACAATTAGGAAAAATTTGGCTCGTGTCTCTTTAGGATAGTACAACCGAAGGGTTTGCAACAGCCAACATTAACCTTCCTATATAATGCGTCATCACTTTCAATCAGATTTTCGCCTAGTATCTTCCTTTCTTCTATTTTTCTGGCACCGTTTTCAAAATGAATCCGTAATAACTGCTAACCGTTGTACTTCTTTTACGCCTTTGTTAATAGCATTTTGTCGTGCAGAGCCTTCTTTGAGATCATACCTTCCCTTGAGGATGTCATTTATGTTCGTGTTTTACTTAATTCTCCAACGCATCAACATCTCCAATAATGGTTGCCAATTGCGGTCCTAGTTTCATTCGCATCTTTTCAAGCCATAGCAAACCTCACTAGGGCTACACCCAAAATTCATTTGTTTTTAATCTCATTGGTGAATAAAGAAATGTGGTGTTAATATTAATGTCTTGTAAGCTATTTTAGTGGGTTTCACCGCATTTTGTTAATTTGTCGTTTGATCGCCTAATTCACAAGCGCACGACGAAATACTTTCAACCATTCATTAGAACGCCCAGATATATCAGAAAATTTCGCAGACTTCCATTCAAATTATATTTGAGGAATTGCTCAACAATGACTTTCTGAATAGTCACTTATACACTCGCTGCGTTCTTAATTTCCAGTGTTTGTTCCAAGAATTTAAGTAAGAAATTGTTCTCAAATACAGCTGTCTCTCGTACGGAAAGAGCCTTGAACCATTGTCTTAAATCACTCTTGTACTTCCATTTTTGGGCGTCAAGAGCGAATCATCAGTGCTTGACATAAAACTTCTTTGCAGAAGTTATGCCAGTTCTAATTTGAACCCTCATTGCCTCATTCAACGCTCGCAAGATTCCAGGAGCACTTTATCATAATACTGTATATGATGTGAGAAGATGCACGCTGAACATTATTCAGGAAATGTTTGTTACTAAGCACTTTATCACCGTGATAATGATTCAAATTATTCGAACAAGCCACATCCCTGTGAAACTACGTCGTGTTAAACTTAAGGGCATTGTGTTTGATTTCACTGGTAAAAAAAATTATTGCAGCTTCACATTAAGTAAGCTTATGCATTATGACGATTGAGTCCACTCACCTTATGGTTCAGAAGCACTAAATGCGATTTCTTTAAATCAACATGGACTATTTCTTCTTTGGCAATAGTTTCTTGTGAAACCAGGTATGTGAATCAGCGTTACAAAAAGGGCAAACTAATAGCAGCCCATTTCCATTTTTTTTTCTACTTTGAATACAAATAATCGACTTGATTTGTTTACATTAGGAGTTAAAATATTTCTTTTAGCCAAACTGCGCTTGCATTTTATAAGTAAAGAAAGTTCGCTGAGTGCGAATGTCCGCGGACGCGTGCCCAACAAAGACGAAGAGTGTTGAATTACACCACGACATTAGAAGAAATACAAGCGCTTTCAATACGCCGGGAGTTTCAGTCTGAGATCAGGCATACAGCAAGGTGTTTCCAGCACCTATTTCCAGCAAGGTGTTTTCAGCACCAGATAACTCTGGTGGCGAGAACGGCTAATGCTTAAAATAATTAGCGCTGTGGGTGACTGCCACGTAGGAAGGGCGCAAGAAAACCGGTATGTTACGAAATTCTATCACGGGTTTCATTTCACTTTTACAGCGAAAGCTGTTATGAGATCACAATAAGGGTCCTTTTTGC
This sequence comes from Rhipicephalus appendiculatus, assembly GCA_030522465.1. Classification (NCBI taxonomy): domain Eukaryota; kingdom Metazoa; phylum Arthropoda; class Arachnida; order Ixodida; family Ixodidae; genus Rhipicephalus; species Rhipicephalus appendiculatus. Next base: position 5,785 of record JALIZH010021294.1, on the reverse strand, counting down.
GCCGTAGTTGTCCGCCGCCGCCGGTGACCGTAACCAATATCGCACGAAATAAGAAAAAAAGCTAAATAAATAAAAAAGACATATGTCAGAAAGGGAATCGAACCCGGGTCCTCTGCGTGGTAGCCCAGCACTCTACCACTGAGCTACGCCACTGCTCGAAAATGCAGGTGCAAACTGACCCTGTGCAGGCTTCATGTCGGGTAAGGAATCTCGTTAACGTGTGTTCTAAAGTGTTTTAGAACAGTAAAGTAACAACCAGGCGTCACAGTATGCGAACTGCGTAACGAGTGGGTCGTTCAATGCCCCAACCCATTACAAAAGCCTTAGGAATAATTCTTCATCGTCGTCAGCCGCAGCATCAACAAAGTGCACATAACGCGTTACAAGCGCGTAGCGGGTACCACGCTTTTCCGAAGACGAATAATGGCACGGTGGACGCTTCCCCAATACACAAAAATTATGACGATTTACGGCGTAGTGGGTACCATGCCAGTGCGCTTGTAGTAGTTGTTCCAAGAGTGTTTCAGAAAGGCTCTAGAAAGGCCGCTCTTTAAGCTTTCGCTGTGACTGTGCTGCGCGTTCAGCGCAGGCCTGGCGGTTTTAGGGGTGAAGCTCCTTTAGGCGTAGGCTTGTCTGCCATTGTAGTTGTCCGTCGTAGCCACCGTTAATGGAATGTACCCACTACACGTGATAACGATGACGCTGATGACCATGAAGAATGAGCGCGTAGCCACCGTATAGTGGAATGTACCCAGTACACGTGATAACGATGACGATGACGCTGATGACCATGAAGAATAAGCGCTTTCCAGACCACACATTCTTTCTGCCATGGATGAAAATGATCGTGAACACGCTCTCGCCCTGGAAAGGCAAAACGGCAACGCCTACAACAAACGTTCCCCTGAGCTTAACGTCATATATGACGAAAACAAAATCAGGGGAAGCCCCTCCTTGTGGTCCGTAGAGCTCTTGAACAAAATCATCATCTACCCCATATATAAATAATAAAATATTGTGTATATACTTTATGAATATGTAAATAATGAAACATTGTGTATATACTGTATGAGTAATCACACCACACCCCCGCGTTTATGTGTCAGGTCTTTGTATGATGATCGAGTGGGCAAAATTTACGGAGGATTGACGGTTTACCAGATTACCTCCGGAGCTTCGCCCACTCATCATCATTCACTTCGTGGATATGGTGCGATTTTTTTTTCTGCCATGTGCTTTTTAGGTCTAAATTGTGCGAATGAAAGGAAGACACGAAATCTACTGAGCAAGTAAAAGCCACACATCTACGGGTGTAGGATCTGCAAAAATAATGAAATTCAGGTGCCCTTCCCAATCGAGGAACAGGGGACAAGCGAAGCTTGGCGTGGACGTGCCTGACCTACTAGCAATTTTCTTTTTTGTTCCTCATTCCTTCTTTTTCTCGTTCTTTCTTTCTTGACCCAGTCGAAAAAAAAAAAACACCAGGCCGTGCCTGGCGTATTTTTCCTGTTTCCGCCAGAGCGGGCACTCGAACACGGTTTCTGGTGGCTGTGGCGGGTCTGCCGTATACTACCGCTTTTAACGCGATAGCGTTAGAAAGCTCGTTTTGTAGAAATTCTGGCACCGGCGTCGTTGGTTGTGAGCGAAAAATAGTTCGTAACCGAAAAATCAAGAAAATGCAAATAAAATAAATAATAAATATTTCCGGCTCCGAGTGAGGATCAGACCCAGGCCGTCTGCGTGAAAAGCAGGTGTTCTACCACACAGCCACGCGTCCGTTTTTTTTTTTTTCATGGTATTTGTTACACATGTGCGTAATATACATCCCAGCGAACAAAATAGTCAAGGGCGCCTCTACAAGCGTACATCAGGCTTTGCACAGAATTAAGTTTCATATAGCAATGTTTCAAATAGCAATGTCTTCTAAAATGGATAAGATCAGCGCATTTTATGAACAGTGGATACCAGTCCGACTTTTTTAGCTACAAAGCCATTTGCATGAAATGCAACGGTGATGATACAATTGGTTCCTTGTGCCTGTCTAACATGCGTGTTTTCGATACACTGTGCATTCCCCTTAGTAAGAGCATGTCAAGAGGCATAGAATTGCTTTTGGGTGGCACGGGATGACGTATGCTATAAGAATTTAAATTATATTTGTTTTTTTTAGGGGCGAAGCTCCTCAAGCCGTGGGTCGTGCGTCCCCGATGTATGTATGTAGTAGCCACCAACGATGACGCGTATAGTGGAATGTACTCACTACACGTGATAACGATGAAGTATAAGTGCGTTCCAGTATAGTGGAATGTACCCACTCCAGGTGATAAAGATGACGATGACGCAGTGTAGTGGAATGTACCCACTACACGTGATAACGATGAAGTATAAGTGCGTTGCAGTATAGTGGAATGTACCCACTACACGTGATAAAGATGACGATGACGCTGATGACCATGAAACCAGTTCTCTAACAAAGAGGTGCACCAACCGTAGTCCACCTGCACAAACTGGCCTAAAACATTGTCACGTCGCATTGGCTCAGAATTTGATGACCAAATAAAGGTAGCAAATATTAGATGAAACTGTTGAATATACGCCCTGGAGCAATGGAGTAGTTGCAGGAATAAATAACATGCTTTAGCTCTGCTAAAGATTGATAAGTTACGGGGCATAAACGTCTGAGCATAACGTTTTAAGCTGGGTACACGTTCTGTCCAATAATGTGTACTTTTATTATATACATCCAATGGAACGCTGTCATGAGTACAGGGGCACGAGGCACGTGCCGAATGCTGGAAAGGGGCGCACGTGATTCGTCGGCGAAGGGCACGTCGCACGCGACCCGTGCCGTAATGGAAAATCTCAGAAGAAACGGCATGGCCTGGGGGGACACCGTTCGAGGCAGGTTGAAGAAGCCAGCGTATCGCGGGTGAAGAGAGCGGCGAGTGCCGGGTCCGGAGGTGCAGCACCACGAGTCTGTGTCGACCTCGGCCATGACCGGGAAAGGCTACGACAGGCTTGCAGCATCCTCATCACAGCGGGCCCCAGAGCACTCGCAACGCTCCACCTTCGCTCGCAGAACGGCTTGTGCCCACAGCACAGTCCCCGGAGCGTCACGTCGTCAAGTGGACGCGGTTGGAACAAGGGACCAAGGTGGCAGCTAGGCCTAACCCGCTCGCTTCCGCGTTGGCCATGACAACGACCGGGAAACCAGCAAGCAGTGGATCGTCAAGTAGCTGCTTCGTCAAGTAGCCATTCTACTGCGTCAAGTAGCTGCTGAGCAACGGCTTGGGCAACCACTTGGGCAACTTTCCAGGAACAAGGAAGGGCGCCCAGCTGCTTCCAGCCTTGTGCCACTAGGGCAAGCTGGGCATTTTTTAGGTATTATGAATGCGTTATCTTAGACAGGAATGCTAGGCTCATTCTTTCGGCGTTAACTTGTTAGTTTCAGTTAATTAGCAGCATCGATAGGTAAGGTGTGCTCGAAAACAAGAAGTTTTGAAGTCGAATTAAAACACAACTCATTTTGTATTCATACAAGTGGTCCAATGTTCTCTTTGTAAATCGTAAATAAATACTAGAAATCGTTCCTCTACAATTCCTTCTTCGTTTTCCCTGTAAGTGCCAGCTCTACCCCAGGAGAACTGTCACTTTACTAAGACCTGCAGAGCGTTGCCAGATATGAGGCCTCACGTAAGCGCAATAGGCGCTATAGTGTGCATTGAGAATACCGGATTTTGATGCAGCGGCTACATATTTAGGCTACTACAATGTCTACATCAATGTCGTTAGACTCTGTACAACCAACTTTACCTCAGGATCTCGCACACAAATCTTCATCTTTAACTCGAGGACTTGATAGCAACTCGATGTTTCGGCAAGCGTGGTGCCACCTAGTTGACAGAAGTCACCTTGCTTCAGTGTGCAGCATATAAATCAGCAACGACAATATCAAAGGAACCTACAAACATTTTAAATTCCGCCCCTCGCGATTGACGTAGATGTTCAGTGCTTCCCCTTGCCCATTAAATGAGTCAAAAGCGGTCGACATGATGTTATTATATCTTGAGTCAACTGGTTTTCTTCATAAACATTGGACCTTTGAATACAAGTCGAAGTGCGGAACCGCGTTTGGTACAGAGAGCTTCAGGGGGAGGGGGTAATGTAAGTTACTGAGAAGACAAAAAAAGAAACGAAAGAATCGTTTCAATGAGGGAAACTTCTAGACGCCTAAAACACCAAAAGAAGAACGAAGAAGCACAAGGAAATAGCGCCACTCACAACTGATTCATTCGCTGGAGAAACGCAGAAATTATATGTGCCGCACCACACATGCGCAAACAACACATGCGCGACTGACGCTCTTTCCCTGTGCTTCTTCGTTCTTGTTTCGGTGTTCTAGGCGTCAAGAATTTTCCCTCATTCTGATGTGCCAACTAGTCCAGCAACAAGTACTTCTATATCACATTAATGTCATCATCGACCCACCTTAAGGAAATACGTTAAAACGTGGTGATTTTTTTTTCTGTCGTGCTTGTGGTATTCCGCAGAGAGCGAAAATATATCAAGCATATTCTCCAACTGACGACATTTTGCCTACATAGACTAATGATATTTAGCTCTGGTGGACGGACATGTTAGAGTTGTTTGCAATAGCGCTCGATCTGAGGTGGTTCATGCGAGGTTGTATAGAAAACGTGTTCAGTGGACAATTTAGCGTGTTCTCCGCTGGTTGACACAATGAGATGTTTTCTGAAATCAGTAAATACAATATATATATATATATATATATATATATATATATATATATATATATATATATATATATATATATATATATATATATATATATATATATATATATATATATATATATATATATATATATGATCGAACACATTTCGCAGACAGCGACGAGCGTGGCTTGCGAAGTTTTAATGCTTCTAGCGTACATGTAGTATGCCTCCCGGAGGCATACGCCAGTTTCATTTTGTTTCTTTCGGACGATGATATCGGCTTGACGATTACAAAAGACGCGAGTAAGCGGAAGACCATACAATTTCATACAATGTTCCTGTCAACTTTTTTGGTTCACTACGTGAATTTACATTAATTCTCGCTCAGCGCAGCACAGTATCAGCGGACGGCACCTACATCACTTGCTTTATTGATGAACGGAAGATCCCGGAAAAGCCCAAACAGACAAGCACGAGCGAAATAAATTTCGTGCTATGTGGTAACCTAGACACAGCGCGGTTGTAGAAGTACTAAGTAAGGTGAAGTACAGCGACCATATTTATTCCACGTGGAGAATCTCTCCTTAATCATGCAAGGATTACAAACCGAAAACAAGCCAGTCCAGTTGCCCGAAAAGCAAACCTAGAAGAACATAGGATTGTGATCGACAACAAACATAATGCTTTAGAGCTAGAACATCCCCAGAGAGAGAATGACTAAAAGCTTCAATAGATTGACTTCAGAAGCATCAACTTGGAAGTTTAAATCAGCGCCACTCGTAACACGTGCTTCGTGACAGCATCTGGCTAAATAAAAAGTGTTCGACGCTCGACATTGTATCTGTGCTTATTGCTGTGTTTTGACTTTTTTTTGTGTAAAGATTATCTCTTAACGAACCCCATCAGCTGCTTTCCATTTCTCAGCTTACAAAGATCAAACTTGAAAGTGGGATTAATGAACTTCTGCTCAAAAAGCTTCATTTCATCTGCTGTTCATTTCACCCCTTTGTCTGCGGTGCCTTTTCTGCGCCCATCATGTGCCCTTCTCA
>JALIZH010021293.1:12500-51764 GCA_030522465.1 Rhipicephalus appendiculatus | reverse complement strand
TGACACCTATCACTCCAGCATCTGTAAGGTCTGCCAGACAGACACAGCTACGCTTAAGCATACGCTCTGTCAGTGCGAGGCTAAAGCTAAAGGTATTACTCCCGATACTCTCTCGGTGAAGTGGGAAGCCACCCTGCGTAGCTCCAAGCTCGTCGACCAACTCTGGGCAGTCCAATAAGCCTGCGATGCGGCGGAGAGGCAAGGCCTTGACGTCTCGACATGGGATACCCGAGTCGTGGGCCGTTAATCGGCCGGACAATCAATAAAGCTTTTCCATCCATCGGTCTGAATGGATCGTTAATGTGCGAACCACACGGAAAGGACACAAAATTTATATCCTATGGATTCCTGTACCTAGATATAAAGATGCCACAGTCATCAGGGAGCATAGAACCGCGTATTGTGAAAGAAAAAATCTTATTTTCACCATCGCACCACCAAGCATTAGGGATTTAGTGATTTGGCACAGAGAGTTTTCAAAAGTCCCTTTCTGTGATGCAGATTGAAAGCACCTGTTTATCAGAGCCTAAGGATTAGACAGATAAACTTCAAGCGGTAACCAGACCTCGCGTTCACATGAACGTTTCTGCGCAATGCCATTAAACAAAGACGAACAGCGCCAGGTGACAGAGAATCAATAAGGATGGACTAAACATGAGTCTTTTTCGAAGTCCATGCACGGGCAAGGGTGACCTCATTGACGTTGGTCTCCTTGCGGACAGTCACCGGCATTAGACACTATTCGATTCGAAGTACAGCGTGCAGGACCCCGTAAACGTTCATGCAGAAAGCCCACGGTCAAGTCAGATAGCTGAGACCATAGACGTGCGCACGAGGGGGGCAGACCCCCCCCCTGTCACCTAGAAGGGGGGGGTGCGCAAAGTCTGCCCTTACATTGACTTAATGGGGAAGGGGGGGCGCTGCGCATGCCTATGGCTGAGACAACGCAAGAATAGACAGGGGGTCACGTGAATTTCACGTGATAAGGGCTGCCACGGACAGCGCCCAAGGACGTCATGAAACGTCCGGGAAGAACTCCAAGTACACTATGCTACATTCGCCCGTTTGGCTGGCGCATCCCGACGCTGTGCTCCCCTTTGGAGTCGTATTAGGCTGCGCGTTACAAGACTTGCGAGCACCGATGCCTGCGGCGCTTAAAGTCCGGCTCCATTGAAGGGGCGTCTCTAGTAAGCAAAGATGGAACAGGAAGGCGGCTGATAGATTGTTTTACGCATCGCTTTATACAAACCGGCGGAATACTTCTTGAATAGTTCTGAACTTTTTGTTTTGCGCCGCCTCCTGTTCTGCAAAACACGGCTACAATTCTTGCTAAATATCATGGCGGAATTTTCGAAACGATAATTCCGACGTTCCAGGGAGTTGGGTGTCAGAACCCTTGTCTACACTGATGGGCGGTCCGAGACCCCCCGAAAACGGCTTGCACTAAACACTGGACGTCTGGTCAGGGATCGGAGGCGTGGGACGGGGACTTGCAGCGGCGTGTTTGGGAGAAGAACAAGGGTCCAGTGAAATGTGGCTATGAAAAGGCCGTCACAAAGCCGAACTACGAGCAGTGCGAACGCGTCTGACTTTTTAGAGAATCATTCATGAGCGATTCAAACCACTTTCTTATTTCTAGCCTCCTTTTATTTGCCCTGTCAACTTCACTTCAAATTAGCCCGTTAAAAACGAGACGAGGACACATCCCATCGGTCATGGTTTGTGTCGTCGTGTTTCGTAACTTCAGTGTCCAACATTTCCGAAGCCAAGCCGTAGCATTCATTATATTCGCTTCTTGCTATAGCAAACCATTATGCAATTAAAAGCGCAGCGTATGCAGTCAACATGCTGAGCATCCGCATATATAGTTACGAGGGCACGATTAATCCGCCCTGCACAGAGCGAAAGAACTAGCAAGCGTGGTGCTCCTGTTCTCGTTCCGTGTGATTGGGCGTTCCGCTTTGGAAGCCGGTGTCATCCGCTGCGGCGCTCGCAAGTTCACCGTTCTCGGTCTTTGCAGGGCGCCCTCGGCAGCGGAAGCGTGAATCCTGGACAATGTGGGCTACTGTCGTGTGCGAATTACAAACTATGTATGTATGTATGTATGTATGTATGTATGTATGTATGTATGTATGTATGTATGTATGTATGTATGTATGTATGTATGTATGTATGTATGTATGTATGTACATAGGTGTGCGCACGGGGGGGGGGGGGGGCAGGGGGGAGGGCTAGTCACCTAAGAGGGGGGCGCAAAGTCAGCCCCATGCATTGACATAATAGGGAGGGGGGGGGCGCTGCGACGAACCTTCGCCCCCCCCCCCCCCCTGAAGGGGAACCCTGCTCACGCCTATGTATGTATGTATGTATGTATGTATGTATGTATGTATGTATGTATGTATGTATCTATCTATCTATCTATCTATCTATCTATCTATCTATCTATCTATCTATCTATCTATCTATCTATCTATCTATCTATCTATCTATCTATCTATGGAAAATTTCGACTGCGCGATGAAATCCCACGACTAGAATGATTGTATCGAATCAATGGCTTTTTTCATTGAATCGAAGTTGCGCAAACTCTCGTTTTGCTTAGCACCAAACACTGCACTCCTAAATGCATTTCCTTCAAGGAAGCTGTTACGACATATCTTAGCCTAAAGGTCGATGACCACTCACGCGATCGGTCCATTGTCTCCTTATCGACTTGCCAAGCGGCAGTGTATCCTGTAGGAGGCCGGGTACAGACGCAAGAGGATCGGGGCCCAGAAATCAGTGGAGGCTGCGAATGAAGTTTTCTTTTATTTTTTACAGCACAGTTGTTATGGTGGAAATTATCCGTGTGTCGTAGATAGAAAATTATCATCACTATAAACCGGCATGCGCTCAATCGTGCACCGCTAAAGCAGTGAGTACAAACGGTGAACAAAAGAAGTTGAAACGTGCGGCCCCTGATCGGTGTTTGCTGCACGTGTGTTCCCCTGTTAATTTTTAGTGCACCAGTGTGGTGAGCAGTGGGATGTGCCCATTTTCTGTGGCACATGCGCGCTGTAGGAGTTTTACAGCAGACCTGTTATGGTCGAGGAGTGAAGAAAAGAGAAGGCGAGAGAACGACTACACAGAGGGAGAGAGAGAGAAAGAAAAACATAGAAAGAAAGAGAAAAAAGAAGGGAAAATAGCGGAAGAAGGGGAAGAGACAGAAGAAGATGGAAAGACTCAGAAACAAATATACAGGAAGAGGATTAGATATAGGAAGACTGTCTTAAAAAAAAGGTTGAAAAAGAGAGCAAGCATACCCTTGTATAGTATAGTATAGTATAGTATAGTATAGTATAGTATAGTATAGTATAGTATAGTATAGTATGGGAAAGAGAGAGATGAGAGGGTAAAAGCCTAGCCAAGTCAGGACCAGCTAGGAGCCCAGCAGCTTTGCTAAGACCCAGGCTTGCGCGGCTTTATGGAAGCTTCGAAGTTTTCTTTTTTTTTTTTTAATTTCTAGAGCCATGCCTTAAGGCATAGTGAAAAAGGTGTCAAGGAGACACGCACATATTTTATTTCTTCAGAAAGTCTAGGAGTGAATACTGATGTAGCGTTAATTGTGCGTTTACTGAAACATTCATAAGTCGCGGTTAGGATTTACAGGAAACTATATAGCGTTACCATTCTTGTTCTTTCTTGACTTTATTTTTATTTTATTTTATTTTATTTTGCTGCACTCAAACATGAAGGTAGTAACGTTCGTGATTCAGTACAGTGGCCTCCTCGGGCTAATTTTGGAGCGCCTAGTGGTCGTTCGTAATTAGTCGGTGCGAACGCCTGCAAGTCTAATACATCGGCTCCATAAGCGTGCGCAGGGTTCGCCTTCAGGGGGGGGCGAAGGTTCGTGGCAGCGCCCCCCTCCCCTATTAAGTCAATGTATAGGGCCGACTTTGCCCCCCCCCCTCTTAGCGAACTTGGGGGGGGGGGGCGGCCACCCCCTCTGCCCCCCCTCGTGCGCACGCCTATGATCTGTTCGTTTCAACTAATCGTATTTCCTGCCGCTAGGACTGACAGATTATTCTTTATCCCATTTACGTGTCCACAAGCTGCCAGCCAGTCTCCCTTTTAAACAATCTTAAAAGAAAAACAAAAACACGCAGGCCTTTAGACTAAGCGTATTAAACCCGTGCAGATGTTTCCACCGCCTATACTGATACAGACACAAATAACTTTATTAAATTAAAAACACCCATCAAATATAATTAATTTGTTCTCCATATCTTGCGATGAACGTGCATATCCGAAATATTTGGCAGGATAAAAATTCCAGAATCTCATGCGCCACGAAAACCGGTAAAGAAAGCAGTTTATTATTATTATTATTGTTATTATTATTATTATTATTATTATTATTATTATTATTATTATTATTATCATTATTATTATTATTATTATTATTATTATTATTATTATTATTATTATTATTATTATTATTATTATTCCGGTGTGTGGCAGGTGTGAGCACTCATACCACGAGGTTTTCTTCGGCACGCTGAGTAGATTATTGATTGAGTGATTGACGAATTTTTTACTGTGCGGTTCAAAAAAAAAAAAAAAAGCGCTAGGCGTGCGCGGAACGCGCAGCACAGTCACAGCGAAAGCTGGAAGAGCGGCCTTTCTAGAGCCTTTTTTAAACACTCTTGGGGCAACTACAAACAATCGCACTTGCATGGTACCCACTACGCCATAAATCACCATAATTTTTTGTGTAGTGGGGAAGCCTCCACTATGCCATTATTCGTCATTCTTCGGAAAAGCGCGGTACCCGCTACACGCTTGTAACGCATTATGTGCACTTTGTTGATGCTGTGGTTGACAACGATGAAGAATTATGCCATTTTGTAATGAGTTGGAGCATTGAACGACCCACTCGTTACGCAATTCGCATTGTGTGACGCCTGTTTGTTACTTTACTGCTCTAAAACGCTTTACAGCACATGTTAACGCGATTCCTTACCCGATATGAAGCCTGCATGGTCAGTTTGCAACGCAGTTTCAAGCACCGGCGTAGCTCAGCGGTAGAGTGCTGGGCTGCCACGCAGACGGGCCCGGGTTCGATTCCCATGCTGCCATGGGTATCTTTATTTAGTTAGTATTTGTCTTATTTCGCACGATAGTGGTTACGGACACCGGCGGCGGCGGCGGACAACTACGGCGCAAAAACGGCCCTTGTTGTGATCTAATAACAGCTATCGCTGTAAAACTGGGAATCCTTGAGCTTTGCCTTTAAGAGTTGAACGTGACAGCGATATTAGACACTTTTAGTTAAGCGTACGCAGCAAGCCTACGTACGCAGCACGATACGATGCGTACGCTGCAAGCGAAGCGCTCAGCAACACTTTTAGTTTACCGTATCGACCATACCGGGATGCGTCTCGTTCAACTAGACGTATCATATGTGAAATGAAACAGCTTTCGAGTGATTCTTAGCGCCATCCTGCGGTAGCGGCCGTTATAACGGCCATTGGCATCCAAGTCAAGCTGAATCATTGGATCCACGTTTTAAATGCGAATGCATTTCTTAGTCGGGCTATGTCAGGCATCCGGCGTTGTGCAGCGTTGTCCGGCGTTGTCCGCGCGCCGGCAGGTGTTATCTCTCCGCTCTCACTCCCTCTCCCATAGCAACAGCTGCGGGCGCGCGCGCTTATCCTCGCCCCTAGCAACCGGAGCAGGTGGTGCGGGCGGAGTAGCGGAGAGTGAGTGGAGAGGAGGAGCGCGCTCTGGTGTGTGAGGGCGCTCGCATCGGGAGCTCGGCGGAGCTCCCGCGTGTGTGGAGAGAGTGTAGGAGAGGGTAGGTGCAGTGCTTCGCCGCTCCTTCTCTCGCCGTTCACTCTCTCCTCCCTGCGCCCCACTCTCGCGTCCGCTCGCTCGCACGTATATATATATATATATATAAATTTGAAAAATGAATAAAAAAAATCAAAAAAGAAAAAGAAAAAAAATACAGGCGCTGCGCCGTACTCCCGACCGGGCTGCAGAAATTAGGCGCCTTTTCCTTTTTTCGAACCACAACCACCATATATAAATGGAGTGAAGCGCGCGCGAAATGCATTCGCATTTCCTCACGATTCCCTTCGGGGAGGTGGGGGGCATTTTTTTACGTTCTGTGCCATCTTGCAATCTGGCTGCTCTTTCATTCGAGATCTCACGAGAGTGTCACGTAGCTAGCGCTACGTCTCGTTACGTTTGCGTGCGCCGGATTTTTTTTCGGACGTACGCACGCATCCATGAAATAGATACGTTACATACTGCGCATGCGCACTTCTGTCCCGTAGCCATGCTGCGTACGTAGGCTTGTTACGTTCGCTAAACTAAAAGTGTCTATTCGCATGCACGTACGCAGGCATGCACACGCACACATACCATCGCCTTCCCGGTCGTTAGCTTGCCTTCGCTTCTCGGTGAAGACCTAAATTTTTAACAAGAAAATCCAATATGCAAACGCCCTCCAGCTCCCATCTTTATTTGCATCTATATCGAATTTTAGCTCATGGTCAACGCTGCTTTTTCGCTCACAACCAAAGACACCGCCGCCGACACCGACCCCGGAATTTCGGCGAAACGAGCACTTAAACGCAATTTCGTTAAAAGAGCTTGGAAATCCGTTCGCGCAGAAAGCTATGCACGTGTCGTGTAATTGAAACTCGAGAAAAATGCACGAGTATAGATTGTGCGAAAAAAAAAAAACAGGGTGCGTTTCGATAAAGAATGGCCGCACAGAACTGTATCCTGTTACCTGGAAATACGTATGCTTGCGCGCCGACACTTCTCTGACGTCAACAGTGGGACGACACGGCGTGCGAGCGCATTTCTTTCACGCGCTGTCAACCACGGATCTCTTTTTTCAGCTTCGTTTCTAGCCTCCGGAATGCGTGTTTCAATACGCGTGCGTGCGTAACGGTGTGAAGAATTAGGGACGAATGTGACGTGGAACGTATTTGCGATGCACTTACGCTGGAGCGCTTTCGCGCGGCATCAACTGCGTCCTTTTTAGGGGCGAAGCTCCTTAGATGTGGGTCTGTCCCTCCTCTGTAGTTGTCGTAGTAGTAGTAGTAGTAGTAGTAGTAGTAGTAGTAGTAGTAGTAGTAGTAGTAGTAGTAGTAGGTAGGTAGGTAGATAGCCACGTGTAGTGGAATGAACCCACTACACGTGATAACGATGAAGTATAAGCGCGTTCCAGTATAGTGGAATGTACCCACTACACGTGATAAAGATGACGATGACGCAGTATAGTGGAATGTACCCACTACACGTGATAACGATGAAGTATAAGCGCGTTCCAGTATAGTGGATTGTACCCACTACACGTGATAACGATGACGATGACGCTGATGACCATGAAGTATAAGCGCGTTCCAGGCCACAGATTCTCTTTCTGCCATGGATGAAAACGATCGAGCTTCGCCCACTCATCATCATTCACTTCGTGGATATGGCGTGATTTTTTTACTCTTCTGGATGGATGCACCAACTAAAATATTATATTATTATTGCCCATTTAAACATACGTAGACAACGCACAGTATATGTACTGCGTTGGGCTAAAGTCGCAGGCATAGCGCTTTGTCTGAGTGTTTTAACAGCGAAGCTCTTTTTGGCCGAGCCTTTCATGCATGTCCGGGATCCCTGGTAATGCTTGCGGGCATCAGGGGTGTAGCGAGAAATTTTTTTCAGGGGGGGGGGGGGGGGCACCTTTTTGAAATTGTCATTTCTCGCTCTGTATGTAATGGCGAAAAGAAATTTCGGGGGGTGGGGGGGGGGGGGGGGGGGGCACGGGCTCGGTGTGCCACCCCCTGGCTACGCCACTGGCGGGCATCACAAACGGGTACGCGCCGCAAACACTGGGTAAGTCCCACTATACTCACCACTGGTCCACTAAAAATGAGGGCAACAGTTAGCAAAACAAATGGGTATGTGCCACAGAAATATGTGCGGCCTATAAGAAAACTATCATGAACATAAACGTGTATGTGTCATAGAAATTGGGTAAATCCCACCACACACAACCTCCACAAGAAAGGAAAAGGCAACAGTTAAGCTCAACAAATGGCGTGCGCGTTACCATAGTCACACCACTGTCACGTGATACTTTGTGTTTACAAAAGGTGGTGGCTGAACTACCGCCTCAATGCTTAACAAAGAGTGTTTAGTAAAGAGCAGTGATACAACATATCGGAGCATCTTAAGCAAAGGCTTACTTGTAAACCTGTGTATAAGAGTGCATGGTAGGATCAAGATGCAATAAAACTATACCACATCAAAGCAAGTGTTTAATAAAGAGCAGTGATACCACATATCTGAAAGACTTTCAAAACAGATATACGTTAGCCTGACGAAGGGAATGTCCATCAGCTTAGCTGTCTCATCGGTGTCCGCGAAGCTAAGCTGGTTGCATTTTTTTTTTATCTCAAAGCAGTCTTTTAATTTTATTTAATTGTTGGAGCAGGGTAAAAGTTTTTCACTTAAACCAATTTCAGCATAGCCAAATTTTCTTATACGCAAGTCACATTTCGGCGTGGTCACGTGGCCAGCAGTGTTTCATATTCCAGTCTCCTTTGACCCACCTTTCTCCTTGCTCCATGAATCCGAAAATGCGAGCGCCTGCCGTACTTATAGTTTGATGATGCATTTGCAGCGCTTAAGCGAAGTACGAAAAAAAAAATGTATGCAGTTGCACTCAACGTGAAAGCTGTAGGAAGTATGGAGCAGCGATTTGGCTGTCCTTAGGGGACGGACGCGTTCACGGGCAAGCAAGCGCTGGCGTTCCAAAGCCAGCGCTTGCTGGCTTTGGAACGTGCAGCCTGTTCGGCGTCCATTGAGGGAAAGGACACTTTCCTTTGTGATACAGTGGTGCCCTCCCACCTCCTCCTTTCCTACCTCGTCACCCTCACTTCCCTTCCCCACCTCCTTGATACAATATACTACACACGCCTATTCTATGCTTTAGCCTCCCCCCTCCTCCTTTCCATCCTCCTCACCCTCACTTCCCATTCCCACCCCTTGCTGAAACTGTGCTACACATGGCTATGCTATGCTTTACTAGCCCCCTCCTTCTTTTCTTCCTCCTCCACCTCACACCTCTACTCCTCACCGTCACTTCCCTGTCCAACCCCCCTTGCTATACTGTACTATACACGGCTATGCTCTTCTACCTTACCCTCCTCTTTCAGAGACACAGTCATGCTCTCTAGAACAGCTTTTAGCCCTGAAGTCCTTCCAGATTTGTTTGGTGATATAAACTTTGCCTGCTTGCTTGCTTGATTGCTTGCTTGCTTGAATGATTGTTGTCGGAATGGAAAAAAAACCAAGAAAAATCTTTCTTTGGTTTGAGCGCTCGATTTCATAGCCCATGTCGGCTAGCCAAACGACCCGATAAATGAACCTGCTCAGCCGCCCTCCTAGACTCGGGCAAGTTACCTAATCCTTCCTCCATGTCACCGTGTTTATCGCTCGAGAATAATACCCTTCTTATCTGTATTTGTTGTTAGGCGTACTTGCGTCACGAGGCTCATATTTTTTTGTGTTATCACTCTCCACACACACTTATCGCCATCTCGGCTAATCTCTCGTACAACACGGGGCATTCGTGCCTTCGCGTTCAAGGACCGAATATCTCGTTCTTTCTCAGCGCGTAAAAAATGAAATCGGCAGGGGTGTTTCCTGCAGCTGTCTGTTTCAAAAATGTTAGCCCTGCTTGCCCTGCTTTCCACGCGTGAATTCATGCATTGGAACAAATCCAAAGAGTTTCAATAACCCTTGATTTTGGCTGCAAGATAGGTCTATTTGCGATAGCAATTATATGGACACTCTGGGCGGGTGCTGCCGTCCCCTCATGCTCCGTGTAAAGTCCAAATTATTCACAGCACCCTGTGCATCGTGTATTTTACGGGCGAGTAAAAGCACGCAAGCGCTGGCGATGAGCGCGGTTGAAGCAGAGATGAAACGAGCCGGTCATCTCCGTCGCACGAAGGGCGCATGCGATAACATCGCTCCACATGCGAGACCTGTAGTCAATGGTTCCTCAAGCACAGAGCGAACACCCCGGCCATCTTTTACCAGGCGGAGCAGTGCCGGTGGGGGGGTAGAAAGGAGGAGGGAGGGGCTGCGTCACTAGAGCAGCAACTGCGAACTTTGCTCATAAGGGCGCTGTCGCGAGAGCTGGCACGTGCGCTACCTCGACAGATATTCGACATACATTAGGAGACAACTCTTAAACTTGTGCTCTCAACGTTTCGCATGTACAGGACTGACAGCACGAAAACCGTTTCACTTCCTGGAGCGGTCTTATTCCCTTACACCAGCGTTTTGTTGGGTTACGCAAGACCGGATCCAAAAAGTCAGCTGCTAGCTTCACTTCGTATAACATTCTAACGCATTCATTGCTTCTTACTAGCGGTGCAGCTGCGATATTTTTATAGTGTCGTAAAGTAGCTAAAAAAAATCACGGCATATCCACGGAGTGAATGATGATGAGTGGGCGAAGCTTCGGAGGTTCATCGGTAAACCGTGAATCTTCCGTGAAATTCGCCCAGTACATCATCAAAGACGTGACAAACACTGTGTGTTGTGATGACGATGTGCGGCAGCGGAGCTTGGGCCTCGTGCTCAACCAGCACGAAGAGGAGAAGGATGAGGGCAGAATAAGAACAGCCGGCCCGCACCGAGGTGGGTTGCGCCAATACACAAAGGAGCCAACCAACCAACCAACCAACCGCAGCAAGGGTGCTGTCTCTTGTCTGATTCCTTTACAATGGCGCAGTCGTCGAAAGGCTTTGGAGAACCCCAGCTTGTAGCTTGAGTTGACGCGGCTTCCTGAGGACCGCCGTCACGCTTCCTCGATGATGGAAACTGCAAGTCGATCACCGCGGCAAGTATCGATCCCACCACGAGCGGACGGCGTCCAGGCCTCCATTGTGGTTCCGCGGAACTTGTCCGGCGACGTGCTACTTCGCGACAACAATGCGCACGGGCTCCTCTCGCCTAGGGACGGCGTACATGCCTCCTCGGTCCCTGGTAACCTGTCGGCGCTTCAAGCACCGTCCCTCGACGGCGTACAGGCCTCCTCGGCGGTTCAACCTCGCTTCGTCGACGCCGCAGTACCAGGTCACGACACGACACCGCACGGGTGCCGCTTGCCTGGGAACCCGACATCACCCGACAGCGCCGCGGAGCTGCAGCATACCATCCCGCAACTCCGCGTCGCGACTACCGCCTTGATAACGTCGAGCTCCCAGCTGTCTCCTGCCGCCTTGCCAACACTGTGCGCAATCAATGCCATGTTGGCGACGGCCGCCTCACAAAAACTTCAGGCCAGCTCACCCGAGAACCGCTGCGCGCTCCGGCGTTCCCTCACGGAGCTTTCAGAGCAACTGGGCTGCTTGGCGCGGGCACACTGCGGATTTTCGCCTGCCATCTTACCATCGCCGGCTGCCTGCGAAATACCGCAGTTCCGCGGCTTTCAGGACGACGTCTTCGAGTGGATTTCGAACTCGCTCGGCACCCTCCATGCCATAACGATGACGCTGATGACGATGATGACGATGACGATCGCGATGCCATACAACACATGGCATCGCGATATGGTCTCACATGCATATCGTTTGACCACATGCAACCAACCGCCATCCGAGGAACCTGCATCGATCTCGTCTTTGCAAACTTTCGACTACGACCCATCCAGGAACCGCTCTTCCTCCATTTTCACCGACCATAAAGCCGTTATAATGAAGGGGGAGCGGAAGCCACGGCTTATGTAAACGGTAACCACGACCAACGAAGAAACGAAAACAAAACGGAAAATCACGGCTCACGAATAAAATATAAATTACTTGTATATATACGCACAGTGTTTGTCACGTCTTTTATGATGTACTGGGCGAATTTCACGGAAGATTCACGGCTTACCGATGAACCTCCGGAGCTTCGCCCACTCATCATCATTCACTCCGTGGATATGCTGTGATTTTTAGATGCGAAGCATCTTATGCTCGGGGCTATGTCCGTCCCTCCCGCGTCCCGCGTCCGGCCACTTTCATGAAGTAGGGAAGCACCCACTATGCGAACCAGAACACTGCAGTACAATATAAGGCCGTCAACCAACACTACAGGCACCAGAGTCACGGCCGAGAGCACAGAGAGGCTGCTTAGCAATGGCTAGGCAGGTGGTGTGTTTCGCCCAGGTTGACTCCATTCCTTGATCTTGCTTGCATGTGTTTGGGCGGGCCTTAGTCCGTCCCTCCTTCTCGCGTCCCACACCACCCCAGCGCATGCGCGTCTCCTCCCCTCTCTCTCTCTCCTCTCCTACGCTCATCGCCTTTCTCTCGGCTAGGAATACTCTACTCTACGGAGCGGCGCCCGCGTCCTACACCCCCCACAGCGGATGCGCGTCCCCTCCCCCCTATCTCTCCTCTCCTACGCTCACCCCCCTTTCTCTACTCTAGGAATCTCATTCCCAGGATTTGGAGACATTCGTACGTGGCGCCATCTCTCGGCGGCAGCAACCACGATCTGCCATAACTGAATGGGAAATAGGCGAAAAAAATCATATCTTTTGAAGTAAGCTAGTTATCGAAAACGACTCCGGGATCTATACAGCTGAGACCTACTGGAACACTGTGGCGAAATTTCAGCATCGCACTACAAAACCTGTGGCTTCCCTGGACAATTGAACACCCCCCATTGGAAATACATGGGACCCATTGTTAAATATTAAACACTCTGGGAAGCCACGCGGTTTGTAGTGCGACACTGTAATTTTTGACAGAATGTTTAATTAAGTCTCTGCTTTGTAGAACCGGGAGTCATTTTTGATAACTAGCTTTTTTCATGAGATATGATTTTTTTCGTCTACTTCCCATTCAGTTACGGCAGCCGCTGTCACCGACAAGAGAGGGCGCTACGTGCAAATGTCCCCTAAATCCCTGGTCATGTCTACTCTACGGAGCGGCGTCCCACAGCGCATGCGCGTGTTCTCCCCCTCTCTCCTACGCTCAGCCCCTTTCCTCTGCTGTACGAATCCTCTGCTCTACGGAGCGCCCCGCAGCGCATGTGCGTCCCCTCTCTCTGTCCTCTCCTACGGTTCCCCCCCCGTTCTCTCCTCTAGGAATCCTCTACGGAGCGGCGCGCGACAGGTGGTGCGACAGCTGCATACTCCGCTGGGGGGCACCACGGTACTTCCGCTATTTAAAAATGACGGAGCGGGCCTCATTCTTTCTCCTGTGCAGTGCCCGGGCCGCTGCCGCGAAACGAGAGCGGCGACGTTTCTCCCGCTCAAGCTAACCATCTCCCCACTGCTTCGCATCCACACATGGTTCCCTTTAGCGGGAGATTGGGAAGTTTTTTTTTTTTTAGGGGCGAAGCTCCTTAGGGCGTAGGCTAGTCCGGCGTCGTAGTCGTCGTCGTCGTCGTAGTAGCCACCTCTAGGTCTCAGAATGATCACTAGATGGCGCTGCGGTGACATCTAGTGATCGACCACATGCAACCCACAACCATCCGAGGAACCTGCATCGATCTCGTCTCGATATGGTCCCAGGTGCATATCGTTCGACCACATGCAACCCACAACCATCCGAGGAACCTGCATCGATCTCGTCTTTGCAAACTTCCCACTACGGCCCATCCAAGAACCCCTATCCCTTCACTTTGCCGACCATAAAGCAGTTATAATGAAGGGTGTACGAAAGCCACGTCTAGCTACCATTTACGAACAATAAAATCATTTCGTTGTATATATACAGTGTTTGTCACGTCTTTCATGATGTACTGGGTGAAATTCACAGAAGATTCACGGTTTATCCGATGAACCTCCGGAGCTTCGCCCACTCATCATCATTCACTCCGTGGATATGCGTGGATTTTTAGGGGCGAAGCTCCTTATCCCGTGGGTCGTGCGTCCCATGTCTGTAGTAGTAGCCACCTGCTGATGACGATGACGATCGCGATGCCATACAACACGTCAGCGTGCCATACAACACATCAGCGTCATAATGATGACGCTGATGACGATGACGATCGCGATGCCATACAACACATGGCATCGCGATATGGTCTCACATGCATATCGTTTGACCACATGCAACCAACCACCACCACGTCTTTGATGATGTACCTCCGGAGCTTCGCCCACTCATCATCATTCACTCCGCGGATATGCTGTGATTTTTTTTCAGTTATTCGGAAGTTGGGCCTTGGGAATTGCAACTCTCAAAACGACACAAAAGGCTCGCAAGACGCATGCAAACCAATCCTCTTTTCTGCAAAGTGGAGAAAAATTGGGGCAACTACGTAGTAGTGGTGCGAAGACCGAGGAAAAGGCGGAGTTGGTGGCCTTCTCTAGCATGTATATGCCACCTCAAACTTGCCTCCCCCGTCCACTCACCACCGCGAAACTATGCTATACCCTCCCTCCTTCTCATCCTCCCATCATTGCTCCTCATCCTCACTTCCCTTGCCCACTCCTTGCTATACTATACTGAACATGGCTATGCTATGCTTTACCGTCTCCCTTCCTCTTTTCCCTCCTCACCTCTACAAACTTCTCTGTCCCACTCCTTGCTATACTATACTATACATGGCTATGCTACGCTCCACGCTCTCCCCTCCTCCTCACATTATCTCACCCTTACTTCCCTTTCCAACCACTTGCAATACTATATGCTATACATGGTCATTCTATGTTTTACCTTCTCCACTCGCCTTTTCACTTTTTATCATCCTCACTCAAGTTTCCCACCCCCTGATACACTATACTATACATAACTATGCTGTACCTTCTGCTCTCCTCCTTTCCCTTCTCCTAAAGCTCGCATCACGGCCCCTCACCCTCACTTACCTTTCTCGCCCCTTGATATGCCATGCTTTACCCTCTTTCTCCTCCTCCTCACAGTCACTTCTCTTTCCCACCTCTTCCTACACTATGCTATACATGGCTATGCTATTCCTTAGCCTCTTCGCTATTCCTTTCCCTCTTCTTCTCCTTCAAATCACTCCTCTTCACTATCACTTCACTTTCCCACCCTCTTGCTGTACTGTACTGTGCTTTACTATGAATTTACTCTACTCCAACGCTCCTACTGTTGCACTGCACACTTATACTCGGCTTTCCTCCTCTCTTAGCTTCGCTCTCCTCCACTTTGCCAGTTTTGTGCAGGTTGACAAACGGTGCTACCCGTTGCTAACAATAACAATGCTAGCGAACGCGTGAAAAACACATCGATTCACTGTAACAGGGTAGCTAGGTGGGCTAGTTGGTATCTCATGACGAAGAACTTTGAGCGCAAGTAAACGACGTGGGACCAAGAAAAAAAAACACATTTGCGCTCAAAGTTTTTACTTCATCATGAGATACTAACTAGCCCACCTAGTTGTCCTGTTATATAGCATTTCTATTACACAGTGCTTTTTACCATGTTTCAATCCTTCTCTTGAGCGCTGGGTGTGTGTTCTATTTCTTGGTCCCGCGTCGTTTATTTGCGCTCTAAGTTTTCAACACATCGATTCGCAACGCACAATGTGGTGAATATGATGCACAGTCCCTTTGGTTTTAAACGTAGTCGTTTAATTAAGCGTGCGGCGCCATGTGGATGGCAGGTTTTATGATACACTACGGTGCATCATGGCCGCCGTAGTGACTTCCCGTGCACAAGGTCAGCAAAGTTTACCTGGTTCCAAAGTTCCAAACTACCGCACTGCTTTCTTGGCTGTCATCAAAAAAAAAAAAAAAAAGAAGAAGAAGAATTATTGGTTGAAGCAGCACCTATCATGATAATTAATCGAAGCCGCGCGCGCGACGTCCATCAACCGTCCTCCACCAGTCCTTCCCTGACACTAAACTTGGATTCGAGTCCGTGTCCTGCAAGATGCATGCTTGCGTGTTCTGAGGCAAGGTAGACCAACGACCAGTACAGGACCTTCACTCAGCGTCCATTTGTACGAGCCACGTTCAATCGACGAAAAGTTAAGTTGGCCTGCTGGTCTCTTTTGCCTCAACGCTACTGGTTTCACTGCAGGGCAGATCCCGTCTCATTACGCCTTGCGTGATGAGGCGGGATGACCGGGGAGCGGGGAGGGGCGCGGGGGTCGTAGCCAGAAAAAAAAAAAAAACGTGCTGGCTACGCCTTTTCACGAGACGAATACGTGACCTAGTTCGTGTGGAAGGCCGTGCTAGAGTCCGGCATTCCATCAAGTCAGTTCTGCGAAGGCCCGTAAGGCAGAGGGAGGGAAATATGCGAACCAGGACCAGCGCCAACTCGAAAACTTTCTGGCAAATCCGTACGGTGTTTGTACTTCGTGAAGCCAACGGGTGGCCGATATTTCTGCCCCCTCTAATGCAGCAGTCCGTAAATATAAGCAAGTATTTCTTGTAGCGCTACTGACAGCCAAAAGAAACCGGTGTCACGGATTTCAACGAGTGCCGAAATGTCAAATTCCTCAGCAGTCGGGAATTGAACCCGGGCACGGCTTCGCGCTCGACAGTGAAGCCGCATGTGCGAGTCAGTACGTGTGCGGGTGTTCCGCAGTGCCCTGCCCGCATTCCTGTTCCTTGCACAATCATCCCGAAAATCTGCCGCCCGAGAAGTGCAGCGCACTCGTGCTAGGCTTTGTCCGCAGGAGCAATGCAAAGCCGCGCCGTGGTCGTCGACAGAGAGAAGGAGGGCAACAATAACAACAATGCCGAGCTCGCGCGTCTCTCCACCGCGTTAGCTGCGTTGTCGTCCCCCGCTGATTGAAGTATCCTGTGCCGTTCCGTCGGACGGGCAATTGCTCGTGACCTTGGCGCTGGTTTTCGGACCCCTCCCCACCCCCCCCTCGTATGTTTCTCAGCGCTGTTTTTCTCTCTCACTTTCCCTTTCGACGCTCTCTTCGCTCGCGGGCTGTTTTCGCTTTTGATGCGCCGCGGCGGGTACGTGTGTGTACATTTGGAAGCGGGTAAGGGCGAATCCTCCCATTCCTTCACAATGGGAACCTCACTCCCACCCGACACGTTGCCTTCGGCAACCACCCGCGGACCCCTCCTTTCGTGGTGCTCAAAGGAGGGCTGCGGTCGGCGACTGTTCCAAGTTTTAAATCCCTCTCGCTTTCCTCCAACCGTTCCTTCGTGGTACCAGAGCACCGTCTTTGGCTTCTTTTGCATTGCTGTAACCCATCTTCTTCTTTTTTTTTTTAATCTTTTCTTGGTGTATTCCGCTACCACTAACGTCCACTTGCTTTTTATCCTCTTTCCATCTTTTACGACCCCTCAGCTTCCTTCCTTCCCCTCAGCTTCCTGACGGAAGACTGAGAGAAGCTTTCCTGAAGAAAGAAAGAAAGAAAGAAAGAAAGAAAGAAAGAAAGAAAGAAAGAAAGAAAGAAAGAAAGAAAGAAAGAAAGAAAGAAAGAAAGAAAGAAAGAAAGAAAGAAAGAAAGAAAGAAAGAAAGAAAGAAAGAAAGAAAGAAAGAAAGAAATGCCAGTGTCACCCCTCTGCCCCCTGCATTTCTAGAGCACCAAGGAGGGGCCTTATTCCACGCGCGGCATCGTCTTCGCTTTCATTGGACCGTCTTCGGGGTAGCTAGTATCCGCGTGAGGGCTCCGGGAGTAAAAAAAAAAAAAAAGAGAGAGAGAGAAAGAAGATTGCCTGGGCCGGTTTTTGCAAAAGGGTACAGAGGAAGGAAGAATTTGGTTGCAGCGCCTGCAGGTGTCGCCACCTCGGAAGGCGGACGCTGCGCGGTGTTTGCTTCCTGCATCCTTGCAGTGGGATGGAGAACTGTTCTGGAACTGTCTATCTAGTGTTCTTTGGCTCGACGTCATCCGTGAGCGTTGAGTTGCCGCAAAAAGCCGCAAGTCATGACGTAATCGCGAAAGTGCGTTTAACGGGAGACCGCGTTAAACCTAATACGAGGGCTAACATTATCACAGGATCAAAGTTAATGCACGGCCTCCAAGATTCGCACGGCCAAGAGCGAATCTCAGCAGGCTGCGTTCGCCGCGTTGAAGGGCATTCCGAGAGTTGCGGAAGCTCCGTCACGTCAAAATGATGTTGCGGAAGAACCGCAAACAGGGGACGCGCTGCTTGTATTGCCCCGGCCAATCAACGGCGGCCGTAGACAGTCCCTTAAATAGACAGTCAGAGAATAGATACCCTGCTTTCTTCTCGACGGCATTTTTTTTTCCAAGTCCATCTTTCCTTCCGATCCGCATCCAACAATGCACGCATATTTTTGTGTCTTTGAGCCTTCCCGCGTTTTCCATCATTTTTCTCGTGCAGCCGGCGTACCAGCTTGTTTCCAACTTCGGCTGTTCTTGAGGTTGCGCATAAACAGAACGTGCTGCATTTGCCGCGGACAACACCCGAAAGCTGTATTCACACGACGGACGTGATCGCGGACGAGTCAGTCATGTGACATGTGATGTGATTCGGATCCCTCCGCAGCCAGCACTCACACGACAAGGGAGAATTCACGCTACAAGCGAGGATTTCGGCATTGCTCCCCGACGATCCCAACTGTGATTTGGGCCTCCGTCGTTTCACGAATCGCTCCGCGCGGACCGAAGCGGGGACGCGGGAACGGCTGACGTATGGTGACGTAGTACGCAATCCGCAGGCTCGAATCGCGATTTCGTCCGTCGTGTGAATACAGCTTAACGTGTGACGGGCGCACCCTTTTTGGAACCTCCCGTAAAATATGTCTACTTGTTGACATCAGGTTTAAGTTTCCTGCAGAATAGTAGTGCGCTTCTATCTTTCGCTGGGACTTTCGGAAGAAGCAAGGAACAGCTCTGCCGTATCCCACTGCGGGCAGTTCCTGCAGCGCACGTATCGGTTTCACGCTCGCGCACCACTGTTCGCGGAAACGGCTTCCAACGGGAGTGGACAATTTATGACCCTGTTACTCCGGTTTACGACGTTGTCGCAGCCGTTTGAACGGAGTCTCCTCGCGCCGATGGTGCCTTGTCAGGAACTTACATGCAGCGCTGCTCCTAGCAGGAAACTACCTCGCCATCGTGCTTTCAGTCGGAACACAATCCGTTAAGTTTTCCTAAGCATCATCGATTTCTTGGCCAGATACTCACGTCGATGCTCGTGCTCGTGAACATGCTTTCTACCTCCGCGAGAGGAAACAGCTTGACATAGCATTATCAGGGTCCCTTTTCCGAGTCTGTAAGCATCGCCAACAGGGGCATGGCCAGAATTTTTTTTTCCTTGTTTTTTCCTGGGTAGGGGTAGGGGGCAAGTTTATAGCCACCCAATTCATGTATTTTAGTGCGTCTGTCTGTATGTGTGCGCGTATATAACCACATACTTTAAGAATTTCTGGAGGGGGGGCGGGGGTAATAGCCCCCAAACTGTATATGCTGTATATGTGTAATTGCTTTAGTTACTGTATATGCGTAATTGCAAGGTTATGGGCCGGGATCCCATCGACGGAAAGGGTGATTTTTCGTCCACTTAAATTCATTTCAATTTACGTCATAATCACTACACTGCAGTTCAAACAGAAATAATGTCCCCTATGCCTTCCTTGGCCTAATTACCCTTTGGAATCACTTGGTTCTGTCTAACAAGGTGGCGGCTGGTAACACCCTATATAGTAGCGATGGTGGCCGCTTATCGTTTGGTTCACTTAATACACGTTTTGTTGCGCGTATGAGCCACTGTTCCATGCCCTGCACTGCACCCGGAATCGGCCAAACGCTGTAAAACTGTTGTACGCGTCGTTTTGTCCACGAACGCGATGAGATCTTGCTCAGCGCATGCGAATAAGTCTGCGGCATGTTGCCCGCGCAGGAACATCTCCTGCGCGCGCGACGAGTGGCTTCACTGCACAGCCGTTGAACATAATGGCGGACCTATGCGCAACTTTGCTCCCCTTAGGGAGCATATACAGTAACTCTTAGATCGCCGACACCACACCATCTGGTGGCTGCAAGTCTAGCTGTCGAACAGTTTCATGATATGACGCGGTTGCTACACTGTTAGCACGGTGGCCAATGTTTGTAAGCAAGCAGTGGAACACCTCGCGAGCGTGCGTGCAGCATGCGTCCCGCTGGGGCCAGGGCTAGCCTCCCTTTGAAAACACAATATCCATCGAACATCCGAAACAACTCCGGAACATACGTGGACATCAATGGACTTGCAAGGGATAGCTGTCGGACATCCAGTGCAATTTGAGTTGAATATGTCCCACGAGGGATATCCTAAAAATAGCCTGTCTCGGCATCCTGAAAAATGTAGTTCCGTAAGCATTTTTTAGTGCGAACAGCTCTTTGACTAGCCTGTGTAACGCTGTCCCTCCTGCGTCCGTACGAACGCGCCGCAACGCTCCCCTCGCCGCAGGTGTTGGAGCGGTGCCAAGTAGGTCACATAAAGAAGCTGCGCGTTCTCAATCTGCTTTGGAAATGCTTACTGAGTCTGGACGCCCATTGCGCATTAAATGAAACTATAGTTACGTTTTGCTTCACTCACATATAACGATAGCTAAGCAAAAAAAGAAAAAAAAACGCTGAAAGTATAACTAACATAACAATTAATAAACAATAATGACAAAGCGTCGTTGTTCCACCACAGTTGTTTCAGACCGTACTATTCCAAGCAAATAGCTGTGGTTAGTGTAATAAAAGTTGGGTTAACTATAAGCCACTTTGTAAAGGCAAACTTGTTGAAATGCTGATGTGAATGTGCTGATTTGACTTTTATGAAAGTTTTGTGACGATGGAATGAAAGCCTTCATGTGGAACATGCGCCTTGCTCTTGTGTCTTTTATTTTAATCCGAGGGAAAACCTATTACATATTTTTTTTCAATCAGTTCTTTCTTGCTCCAATGAACAAGAGTTCTTATTTACTATGCAATGTCTACTCATAGTATGCAATGTATGCGTTTTTTTTTTACAACTTTGTTCTTAAAAAGGTGTGTGTTTGCAATACAATGGCTCAGAGTTTCCCTTGCACAAGTGGACGTTTAATTTTGATATGTTGCCGTTTATGGAATTTCATTTAATGAAATTGCCACAATTTCAGCAGTTTAAAGCATGTGTAAGTTTTTCTATGCTGTCAGGTGCTAAATTGAGTGCTTGTCAGAGATGCACTTCGTTACAAAAATTTGGGTGTGCACTTTAGTCCAATTTTAGCAATTTCAGTGCATAATACCAATTTCAGAGCGTAAAAAACGACTAATGAAGACTGCTTGTCAGCAACACCCTGAATGAAAGAGATCCCTTAATCTCCCTGTCATGTACATAGTATGTCCTTCGGTACTTGCTCGGGATAACCTTGGAATCGGGAAAATGCGGTCAAAATGATCTGCGAGGGATGTCCGCCGGAGTTCTGTCGGAAATGCAGTGGATATCCGACATCCTGTCGGGGGGTATCCTATACATCGATAGCATGTCACTTTTGTCACTGGGCTGTCATCGTTGTACAATTTTATGGTTCTATGACTCGTTTCCCACTACAGCGTTGTGTACTTAAATTATGTATAGTTCGCGATAACTTTACTGAAGTCGAGAGTTTCCTGTGCTGCCCTTTTCTGCTCCAGAGGGACTCGTGAACCAGTCTTAAAGTCCGCTTCAGGTTTAGCGCCTCATACACCAGTATCATGAAAGGTGCCGCAGTGGAGGGATCGCTAATAAGTTTTACAAAGGTTGTTAGACTGCACCCCCCCCCCCCCCCTGTACGCGAGCGTTCTCAGTAATTTTTAACATATTGTCACGGGTATGGAAATGCTACTCCGGCACAGCCGCTGAAATGGCACCGAATGGACGAAGACGACAACGTTGTTGTTGTGGGGCTGAGTCTGAGCTTGCTTGTTGATTCGTGATTCTGTGCGCTCTGTGCAGTGTCATCTCGATCAGTTACTGATTGACGACATCTAAATAAATACTCCCCGCCGGTATAATAGCGCCGCGG
The DNA here is from genome assembly GCA_030522465.1 of Rhipicephalus appendiculatus. NCBI lineage: Eukaryota > Metazoa > Arthropoda > Arachnida > Ixodida > Ixodidae > Rhipicephalus > Rhipicephalus appendiculatus. The sequence goes on along the minus strand of JALIZH010021293.1, from coordinate 29,837 downwards.
CAGGGAATAATCTGAAACAACGATGACTGTACATGACACGAAGGACTAAACATTGAATTGGCAATGATGGCAGGGCTAATGTTAGCAACTATACATTAACACTAATTAACACTTCAAGGATTAAATGCAGAGAGAGGAAGAGAAGGAGACAAAAGGGAGAAGGCAGGGAGGTTATCCAAACTCCAGCCCGGTTGGCCTACCCTATGCTGGGGGAAAGGAAAAAAGGAAGTGGAAAGATGGGAGAGAGAGAAAGAGTAGCGAAGGAAAGAAGGAAATTATCAATACGTGCGCTGACGCGTAAGTGGCGGTGGCACTGTACAAAGGCGTTCACAAAGGCCAGTAGACATACCCGATAAAGTGGACGGGAAGAATGACCGCCGCCTTAGCTGAAATTGCAGAGCATCGGACGTGTTATTCGAAGGTTCAAGGTGCGGTACCTGCCAGCGGCAAGTTATCTTTTTCGTCCACTTTAGTTTCTTCGCTTCATATATGACAGTTACTACAAAGAACATCCCCTATACTTTCCTTGGCTTGATTGTCTGTTAGTTCTCATTAACGTAGTATATAACAAAGAAAAACGAATCCTAAGAGTTCCCCTGCTTTCGTTTAGCTATAAAAGTTGTACATATAGGCCTTACGTTTGTCCAGATGTAAACGAAAATAAATATAGAAACACAGAAAAAAGGGAACAGCTCTCTGTGGCTATACAACTGCAGTATCTGGCATCTTAATTTCATCCTTCTTTTTTGCTACGCCAGTCACATCATTATACGACATGGACAAGCATGCAAACTCAGCATAACGTTCTTGATCAACACGCGCGAGATTCACAAAGAACTAGGTCAAAGCGCCCGATTGCGGAGCACGTATATTTTCTACAGCAATAACTTTTTCTTTTTTCTTTTTTCAAGCGATGCGCCTCCCGTCGTTACAGAGATTTTGTCCTCGAAGTGCGCTCAAGCGCAAAGCTATTGTACAGGAAAACATTCGGTATGCTAAGCTGGATAGCGCGGTTACTGAACGCTGCGTCTCCTCCTGCCCGTTCGAGAACGCAACCGGTTGGGGATAATACTCGACGGGAAACTTTCGCATCAGTGCGAAATCAAGTATATATAAAAAAAATGGCTGCAAGATTCTTGCAAGGGCGCCTACAGGACATGCGCCAGGGGCTTTCAAGTTCATGTCTATGTAAGTTTTTAAAGCATTTACGAACTGGACTGGCTCTGATGGTATACGTTACTGAAACGGAATCTAACATCCCTTTAGAAAGAATAAAGTTCAGCCAGTCTGAAGCACTGTTTTATTCTATTCAAATGTTTAAAGTATGACTACATAAAAGATTTCGCGGAGCCACAGCATTCATACCGGAATTCGCGGATCACCACCGAAGTTGTGTTCGCCGTACTGCTTCGACGCATCTCCCGTTTGCTAGCTTTCTTTTCTGTGTGTGTGAACGTGCTGTACCGTGTCGACGTCTCACCTTCTGTTTCTAGCAGTGTTACTTGTTTTATCTTGCACATGTGCCCTTGAGCTAGCCTGGGATTTATATAAATGTATGTATACACTTCCTTTTCACCAACAAACTCAGTTGTGAGTTCGCGCCCGTTTCTATTCTTTCCCTAAGTCCTCGTCTATTGTTTCCGCGCTGAATTCTTCCCAAAATGTATTCATACCAACTCGCCCAGCTCTCTCTACATTTTATTTTTTCAGTGCTTAACGTTATAGCACAGCAGCGCCACCACACTATACCCGAAGGCAAGCGCCACAGCGTGAGCGCGGTCCTCCAGCTGCGCTATCTCTATATTTTTTTTTTGTCCATGTATTTTTTGTCCATTTTGTCTACGACAGGAATCGGCCAAAATTCACCCACTGAGATCGCATGGGCTAGAGGTAAACCGCTTCGCTGTAAAATAATATGCAAAAGAGAACAGCAAAGTCTGTAAACCATACCGGTACCCTCTTGGGTACCGGCTACGTTACGGCTAGCCATCAGTGACTCAGCGTGGGTTGCATATTGCTGATGATTAACTTCATCATGATCATGCTCATAGCCCCTCCCACATATATGTCCACCGGAAGACAGGAGGTCAGCTCCGATTTCCAGTTACCTCAAGTGTTGTGGCAGCTGCATGATACCATTCGGATGTCTTAATTCTATGTTATATACCACCCGTAATAGATTGTTACGTCTACGAAAGGGTTTATTCAGACGCGACGTAGGCGGTAGACACGAAGATGTTGAGCGAGCGCGCACCGAGGACCTTTTCGTAGAGGTTCAATACTCGATTTCGTAGACGGTTCATACACGTAACAATATTCTATACGTAATACATCTTCCTTACGGTGTTTTTTTTTCTTTTCTTGGCACCGTTTAAAATTGGGGGACCCTTAAGCTTCGCCTTTAAGAGTTGAACGCGATAGCGATATCCCGTTCCTACTGCGTACTTCAATCACTTAGTGCATACTATGTAATGGGTAGTATGGTTTAAACCAGGAGAAATTATGCGCGGCAAATGTGGGAAATGTTTTCGAACTTGCTATGCACCCCACTACGTGGTGTTAAGAGAATACGCGCAGTAAGGTGTGTGCCGTTTGCAATGCGTGGCTGGCTTTAAACTATGGAATTGTTATGATAGTCACATATTCTGACGCCCGATGGCAATTTACGCTTGTACCACGCAATATTCCTGGGATATTACATGTTATATTGCGACGCCTATGTAAAGGAAGCTTGCGTTTGCGAAGCATGCAAGTTATTTTCACTGCATTTTCTAGCAGAGGAAGTTATTCTCACAGTATATCCAAGCAGAGGCATGGCTGTGTGGTAGAACGCCTGCTTTCCAAGCAGACGACCCGGGTTCGATCCTCACTCGGACCCGAAAATTTTTATTATTTATTTTATTTGCATCTTTCTCGATTTTTCGGTCACGGACAAAATGATGATTTTTCGCTCACAACCAACAACGCCGACGCCGACGCCGGAATTTCAAACGAGCTCTTTAACGCTATCGCGTTAATATAAAAATCACAGCATATCCACGGAGTGAATGATGATGAGTGGGCGAAGCTCCGGAGGTTCATCGTTAAACCGTGAATCTTCCGTGAAAATTGGCCCAGTACATCATCAAAGACGTGACAAAGACTGTCACGTCTTTGATGATGGTAGCTAGACGTGGCTTTCCGTTCCCCCTTCATTATAACGGCTTTATGGTCGGTAAAATGAAAGGAGAGCGGTTCCTGGGCTCTCAGCCTCATGTCCATGTACTCTGTGAGTACATGGACATGTACTGCCCTAGCCTGAACTCGCCTTCCTACATCGTCTCTGGTGTCTGAGGGGACCGCAGTTGCCTCAGAAACTGAGGACATGGCATCCTCGTTGTCCCGATCAATAGTGTATGTGCCTCTGATCCCGAGAGGCAGTAGTGGGGGTCAGGGCTCTGTGATCTCGAATTCCCCTCTGGGCTACGACGGACGGCGCCGGACTAGCCTATGCCCTAAGGAGCTTCGCCCCTTAATGGAACACTGCTTATCTGTCCTGCGCAGCGCGGCTTGCCCGTGTTCTATATGACCACTTCATGACTTTCTCAATCATTCATAGATAGTATATTCAAGCATTTACTCACTTGTAATCCTATCCATATCGGGAAGCCATTATATGCCTATTGTCGCACAAGAATTCTGAATATCTGTAGGGTGCCTCCAAATTTCAAAACAAGAGACTATTCGAACATGATTTTGCATAGTCTGTTGTCTTGTGTTTTTGGTTTCCGGGCCTTTGTCAAGCTGCATACCGTAGCTTTTAGCCCTGAAATCCATTCCAAATGTACTTGGAAAAATAAAGAATTTGAATTTGAATAAAGGGTGTATAACGCAATAATTAAGTTCATACAAAAATTGAAAAAATGCGGTTCTTGGCTTCGTCGTCAACAACCCCACCGTGTTTCAATATCTAGGATCCGTGTGACCCAATCACAGAGCATGCAGCCAAGATGTTCAACAGTACTTCCCGGCACTGTAGTCGATTTTCTGCTAGTGATCACCTTCACTGAATCATCACTGTTATCACGCGATAGGTCTCGCGAGAAACTATCTCGTTATACGAGAATATTTGCGAATCCCTTTCATTATTATTTTCCTGGGGTCGCAAATGCATACTGCTCGTGTGTCATGGGACGGCCTTGGAGCAGTATGTAGTAATACATAACCAGCTTAGGAGGCTCCTGCTGGAGCACATACACGGTAAAGAGTGCTGGAAAGACGTTTTATCAGCTACAAGACACCCCGCTATTTTTAAGTACCTCACGTACTTTCTTTAATGGTTTAATTTAACTATGTCCAAGGTGCACGTGCGGGTAACGCCAGCGCACAATGAGATGTCGGCGCACTTTGTATAGTAAGTGAAAAGCGTCGTCGCTGCCGTGACCGCACGCAGTGCACGTCGTGCCATTTACACGCGTCAGACCACAACAATGATACATAATTCGTGCGCTGCATACGAGAAGAGGTCGCACGCAGCAGGAAGCGTTAGCCAACGTATATATACGCTCACAACACACAACGGTGTGTCTTGTGTATGAGACGGCGTGCAGAGATGTTCCAGAAGATAAGAGAGATATTAATTAGGCCGCCCCTAGCAGGCATACGATAGGGAAGAACGCCTCTTTTAGGAAGCGGCAGACTACCAGGCACCGACGGCGCAGAAGCCGAGGCGCCGAACGGGGTCAAACGGCTCCGGGCGCGCCTTATCGGTCAGAAGATACAGGAACGCCGGGCTGGCGCCGGCGGGGGCACGTGCTTCGAACGGCAGTGCCACTGCTTTCACCACCAGAAACGGTCGCTCAGAGCGGCGACGTCGTCGTCTCCGCTGCGCGGCACGGCGCCCTGAATGGGAGTCCTCTGTACGGCGTTGTTCTCCAATTGAGGTCTTAACGGGGTCAACTTTTCGCCCGGGCCGCCGCCGTTTCAGCCGGGCGGCACAGAGCGGCCGGTTTGTCGCATGTCCCCCATTTAAATGGATATACATGCGCTCGGTGGTTGCCTGCTTGGTGTGTTGCCACTATGTCTAGATAGAGAAGAAAGAGAGAGAGATAGAGAAAAGAAAGTGTAGCCGCCCCGGTCAATTTCGTTCGAGTGTATACATACACGATGGTTCCTTGTGCGCCCTCGGGCGTGAGCTTCAAAGGAGGACCGAAGAAGCCCTGGCGACGTGCGACGCGGGCTTTTCTCACAGACTCGGGAATGTTTTACGGTGCTGCTGCTTTCCGCGTAGCCCCTGCGTGTCCGTGTACGAGAGCGTGCACGCGCGTGCTGCGTGAGATGAAGAAGAACCTCTCTTGTGAGAACTGTGAGGAGTCTTTCCGCCAGAATCGCTCCCCTTTCAGTCTCCTCCGACTCAAAGATACTCGTTGTCACTAATTCGGACCCGTCCTCGACCTGATGAGCGGCTGAGGACGAGTTTTTCTTCCTCGGGAAAGTTTCAGACGGAGCGTGGTTTGCACGCGCGCAATGGGCGCATCGGCGGCTGCGCTGGAATATATGAGCCATGAAGGGTGTACTGTACGGAAACACAGTACAGTATCTGTCGGCCCCTTGAGCGCCGGCAGGGGGGTACCAAAGGGGCACTCCCCCCCCCATTCACCCGAGCCACACCAAAGGTCCCCCTCACCCCATGCCGCGATGCAACAAGGGTTCGCAGCCGCCAAGACAAAATCCTGCCGATGCTTATGGTCGGCACGTCGCTTTCTTTAATCTGAAGGACTAATACCGGTGTCGCACGGTCACCTTCGATGGCAATAGGGCCTGATACGGATATAATTTGTTTGATCTTGATTGGCCCCTTTAAGCAAGATGCGGAAGGGAGCCAATCATTGTTCGTAATTCTGATCCAGATGTGACGTAATCGCGATCAGCAGTACGTCGTGTGACACTGCAGTATAAGATTAGCCACTATACAGTCATCTAACATGTTACCGTGCGCAACGAGCAGCTCGCGCGACCAAAAGGCTTTCTAATCGTGGTACGTTTAACACGGAAAGGTAATGCCGTAGCGTAAACAGTACGGCATTAGCGTCACTGCTAAAACGCCCTATTATCTCCAATTGAACCGAAGGGAATTGGGAGGGCTGATAACAACGGAAAGTGGACGCGGCTGTCCGTGTGACGAGTGGCGGATTTATAGCCGCAGTTCCGCCGGCTTTCCTGGGATTCGAGGCGCTGGTCTTGAGCACGGTATACATCACAAGCGCAAGGTGAACGGCCGAACCCCTTCGGGAAACCACCGCTACGCCGCGGATGCTCGGAAAATAAAGGAACTGGGCGGGGGGCCTTGGACTGTCGACCCGCTTTCCTCATCAGTATACACGATTTTATTTTCGATTCATGGGCGCCGCCATCTTGGACTGATAATATATTGATTTGCCAACTTTCTATGCAATAAGATGATATGATCATGGTCGTGAAACGTTGAGTGTACTGGCCCAGGTGTTTTCGTGCGTGCGAGTTCACCGTAGCACTGTTTGTTTATTTGATACGGATACAAAACTGCAACATTATCAGTCTAAGATGGCGGCGCTTGAGCGCGTCCGGAAAATGGTGTATACTGTATGCACGCAGCTGCGCGCTGCAGCGATGGCCGGTGTTGAAGCCTTCTTGCAGTGTAAACTCGGTAACCTTTACACTATATATTTTTTACAATAGTTTAAGGGTCCCTGGTTTTGTTTCGGGGAGTGTTATCGTTGTGTGTTCTTTGTTTTTACACACGTCTTTTGTCAAGCCTAAGGTGTATATGTAACACGGCAACATTTACAGAAGCGACACCCACAGGTGCAACCACAGTGAACTGTCATGTTTCACTATATACTGTGATTACTGGCTATCCAGTTCTTCATTTCTCCTGGAAATTTTTATGACATCGTTGCAATGTTCCGAAAGAGTGATATAAATAACCGTAAAAATCCAAACTAGCGCATGAGTATCGCTACTGACAAATAAACTATAGTAACGGTTACGTATGGCGATGTACATTTGGGCGTTCACTTAAAAGTTACCCCTAATTACATAGCCAATGCAAAACTGTTTGGGAAAATGCACGTTCACACATCTCAATCTGTCACATATAGTATGCGTTTTAAAGTAGAACTTTCGGTGTAGTGAACCAGTGGCATATCTTTTTGTTCACTTCTTTTTTGCCCACTCTGAGCGACTGCTGAGTGGGTGACCGGCATCACCTAATTCTAATTGCATGTTCACAGGACGGCGAACATGCGCACCATTTTTAAAATGAATATTGGAGTCCTCGGTGGAGCAGTGGCTACGGTGTTCGGCTGCTGACCCGAAAGTCGCGAGTTCGATCCCGGCCGCGGCGGTCGCATTTCGGTGGAGGCGAAATGGTGGAGGCCCGTGTACTGTGCGATGTCAGTGCATGTTAAAGAACACCAGATGGTCGAAATTTCCGGAGCCCTCCACTACGGCGTCTCTCATAATCATATCGTGGTTTTGGGACGTAAAATCCCAGATATTAAAATTTAAAAAAAAATTAATATTGGACTGATGACGCGTAGATATGTGTGGAGGGCCGTTAACAGTTAAATCGCTGCTCACTGTACGGATTGTGAACATGCGACTGTCATGCACCGTCACTTCCGGGACCCACGACCTCCGATGTCACTGAGCGACAAGAGGCATGCACATTCAAGCCCCGAGTGCCGAGCAACAGCGCCTGCAGAATGGCCGCAGAGGGCGTCCTGTTGATACGCGCATTACAAGTGCCCGGCATTTAGTTACGATAACAAGCGCGAAAGCAGCGCGGGAACGGAGGTGATAGGCCATGCGCTGTACAAACATACGGGCGAGCACAATAAGTATCAGCTCGGTCTTTGAATGCCCCCCAACAAATAGCGGAAGTCTACTCTCCACTCCAGTGATTCACAGAGTGAACACCAGTGTCATAAAGCATGTAAGTGACTGACAAGGGAAAGTCACTGACAAGGACCTCTGGTATGTGCGGGCAGCACGTATGCAGACTATGTAACCATTTAATTGCTCTGACTAACGAAAAGTCGAATCAGTCGGTTTCCCTTATTTTTCTCTCCGAAATATCTGCGGTGTTTCTAGAAAAAAGAATTTTCCGTAGGAGCACTGCTGCTTTGGCCTGATATATACAGGCGCATAGTGTGTGTGTATATATATATATATATATATATATATATATATATATATATATAAAGGAAAGAATTGTAAACTTAAGGGCTCGTTTGCTTTGTTAAACACAGTATTAATGAGAACTAACAGACAAAGATGCCAAGGAAAGTATAGGGGGAAGCTATTAGAAGTAATTGTAATGTAAATGTGAAGAAAGGAAAGTGGACGAAAAGATAACTTGCCACCGGCAGGATCCGAACCTGCGACCTTCGAATAACGCGTCCGATGCTCTACCACTGAGCTACGGTGGCGGTCATCCCTCCGTCCACTTTATAAGGTATATATGTGTACTTAAACGTGGGAGCGTCAGTCACCACCACCTGTTGCCATTACGGCGAGTGTGGAACACACTTTTTTTGCCTGTAGGCGTCACGTAGTACGTGATCTTATTACGAGCGGGCAGCTGACTAATAATCCCTCGCATACCACCTGAAGGCATCAAGTCTGCCAGAACGACACCCTCGTTATGAATGAAGGAAAGAATTGTAAACTTAAGGGCTCGTTTGCTTTGTTAAACACAGTATTAATGAGAACTAACAGACAAAGATGCCAAGGAAAGTATAGGGGAAGCTATTAGAAGTAATTGTAATGTAAATGTGAAGAAAGGAAAGTGGACGAAAAGATAACTTGCCACCGGCAGGAATCCGAACCTGCGACCTTCGAATAACGCGTCCGATGCTCTACCACTGAGCTACGGTGGCGGTCATCCCTCCGTCCACTTTATAAGGTATATATGTGTACTTAAACGTGGGAGCGTCAGTCAGCACCACCTGTTGCCACTTCCTTTCTTCACATTTACATTACAATTACTTCTAATAGCTTCCCCTATACTTTCCTTGGCATCTTTGTCTGTTAGTTCTCATATATATATATATATACATATATATATATATATATATATATATATATATATATATATATATATATATATATATATATATATATATATATATATATATATATATATATATATATATATATATATATATATATATATATATATATATATATATATATATATATATATATATATATATATATATATATATATATATATATATATATATATATATATATATACAGGCGCAATACACGCTCAGTGTTTATTTTATTGATAGGTTTAGAGGGGTACCACATAGCATGGAGCGAGTCATAAGGAAAAAAAAAACAATGGTTAATAAATCTTTGAACTGTTAAGGTAGTTTTAAGTCAATTTCTTTTTGCTAGAAATATGCGTTCCCAATGCTCCAAAGTGTAACGCTTAAAGGAAAGAGTTTGAATCGTTCTCATATATAGGATAGAAAAGTGACATGGTGATGAGTTTCAGCACAATGAGAGCCGATGAAACTGAAGTAAGATCTTGGGAAACGATTTAAAACGCAGAACAGAAACTCACAAAGCCAAGACACGGGACAAGGGCAAGAGACACGGGACGCATATCCTGTGTCTCTTGGCTTCGTGGTGTCTGTTCCGCGCTTCATTTTTTCCAAAAAAGGTATGCACCATCTTGCCCAGCATCAAGTTTTTCGGGGGGCGAGCACCGAGTGATCCTCTTTTTCTTGCGCAACACTTCCGCTTCACATACCGCCTTCCGGTTTAGGTAAAAGAATCAACAAAAATAGAACCATACAGAAGGTTCCATATAGTGAAGGTTCATGATAGATATTAGAGCATAAGTTTAGTTTCAAAGAAGTTGAGATATAGCCAAACTATATAGCCAATTAAGCGTCAGAAATCATTATAAAGCAACAAAAAAATAAAAAAAAACAAGAGGGGCTGCCATTTTCTTCCCTGTATACAAAGAGTCATGGCAACGTTTAGTGACAGCCAAACCTTCACATTCAACTATGCAAGGTCAACCTTTCGTACTATGAGGTGAAGCATCCCGCATTTACACAGGGGCAAATGAATGATAGGTCGTGACATCTGTAACATCACACGCTCGTCAAAGACGTCACAATTAACGATGTGGGTATGAGCCACACGTCGAAGGAAAGAACGAAAAGAAATTAGAAAAGAAAGAGAATGTGTAAATCAATAAAAAAAATATGTGGGGGGCACACACTGCGTATCAATCGGTGCAGCCTCCGCCTCGTCATCATCTAGCCGGGCGTGACACGGCTGCACGCTGCACAACGTCTCCGATAAGCGACAGCGCCACCGCAGCGTCACTGGAGGATTACGTCACCGGCGGTGGCAACAAAACCAAGCCACCAAGCTTGGAGGAGAATCATTGCTTCGCTACCCAGACGAGCGTAGCGTCGGCATTCTCGCCCGCTGCTGCTGTTAATGGAATAAACGATTGTTAAGCTTTTATGTCGGCAGTCGTACTTCGTTAACCACGACGTCCCACAAATAATAACAAAAAGCAAGAAATAGGAAAGAGAACAGAAATTAAAAAGAAAAATACACGTTTCGCTTACACACGTATACCGTGCTCGCGACACGCAAGCCACATAAGTCAAACACTAGAGTCGTCTACAATTGTGGATTTTTTTTTTTTAGAAATCAGATACACATAAGCTTGAGGCCCTGGTTTTGAGAACGGAGTTATGATTCCATTGCTAAGGAGACACAGACTTTTGTATACCATTGGTTGAGCATCAAGCGCGTAATCATTATGCCGTCGTCGTTGTTGTAACGTTGACAGCTTAGCACAGCACGTTACTCTATATGTAAAGTCTGTATCTCTTTTGCTCTTTGCAGTCACAGCGCTCAGGCCGAAGCGTATGTTAGTTAATAGGTTATAGTGATCGAACCGTGACAGCGACAAACGCGACTAGCTACAGAATGGTCGCACGTTTTAAGGGCCGTCGGTACATGCATTTGTGCGATGGAACAACTTGCGAGGCATCACCAGCATTCACGGTCTATGCCAGCCTTGTGAAAGCCGTGCAGCCCGGTTAAAACGATGGAGCTAGCATGATTATGGCCATAGGCATGCGCACGGGGGGGGGGGCAGAGGGGGGCGAGAGGGGGGGGGTACAATGTCAGCCCCATTCATTGGACATAATAGGGAGGGGGGGGGGCGCTACGACGAACCTTCGCCCCCCCCCCCCTGAAGGGGAACCCTGCGCACGCTTATGATTATGGCTCAACAAAACCCTGAGTAAGACAACTGCTTCAATGCCCTCTTAGCTTTTTTTATTTTATTGTCGTGCAAAAGCATTTAGGCGCATTGTAATGTGATTCTCCGTGGGTTCAACCTTTGGAGGCTTTACTAGCGACCAAGGTATATTGTGGCTGACATACAGAAGGTGTTTCAGGAAATATATCCGAAGATCCTCAAAAATTAGAAAAATGGAATATTTGCGCACTGCCTTCATAATTACTTTTTCTGTACCGGCAGACATCTTAAGATGACAATAGAGGCATATATTACGATAGTGATTGAGAAATTTAATGAATCAATTTTTTTATTATTGTATACGGACGGTCCATTCAAATGGGAGAATGGAAGTCGTTGCAGCGAAGTGCGCATGGCAAATTTGAGATTTCCAAAAAGCGGCCTCTGGTAATTATTGCGGAGCAATGAAATTCGACCAAGTGCTCAGGCAAAACCGAAACCAAAGCGCAGATGAGCGCAACTCGCAGAACACCAGAATGGCGTCACCAACTATTGCAGTGGAGTTAGTTCTTCTGCATTACTGCGATATCGTCAAAGAGCTTGTTCGGCAAAAATTCCGGTGCTGGTGTCGGCGTCGGCTTCGTTGGTTGTAAGCGAAAAATCAGCCTTGTCCGTGACCGAAAAATCGAGAAAGAGGCAAGTGAAATAAATAATAACAATCTCCGGTTCGAGTGAGAATCGAACCCAGGTTGACTGCGCGGCAATCAGGTGTTCTAACAAAGAGCCACGCCATTTCTAGAAAATGCTTCAAAAAAAAAAAAAAAACTGTACGAATGTCATGTAGCACAGCAAACGGGTGTTTTAAACGCCCACCCATTAAAAGTGCCCAGACATATCTAATCATCATCAGCAGCAAAAGCATCAACAAAGTGAGCAGCTACGTATAGGTTCGCGCGTTGCCTATAGACCAGAATTTTCATTGCTTGTCGGAGGCAGCCATCTTTGCTGGGGGGCTGCTGATTACGTGGAACGGACGACTACGCTAGCATTCAGCCTGTTCTTATCACATGATGGCCGCCAGTGTTGGCTCACCATCAGCTGTGACGTAACCATTCCGCACCCCCTACGCTGGCCTCGCCGGCAGATGACAACTGGGGTCAAGATTACGCATGCTTGCTCTAAACGTGGGTGCGAGACTAAAAATAATCTGGTCTATACGGACGCGTTGGATTCGAAAGAGGGAAGAATTATCGGCATAGTGGGCACTCCTCAACATTACTTGCAGTAGGCGATTCTCAGGATAGTTTGACGGCCAATGTTACGCGCACAGTCGTTCGTTTCCTTGCGGCACGGTGGAGCCGTCCACCGAAAACCGAGGCAGGCTAGCTATTAAGAAGGCGATGTGCACGGGGCCCGATTACCATATCGCGTTGTACTCTTGAAAGCAAAGCGCAAGCGTCCTCCAAGTTTTTACTTATTCGTTAAGGTATGTGTACCGCGTGTGCTTTAATCGCAAGCACCACCCGCACAAACACGATGCGAAGCCAATCGATGGTTGATGAAACGACCATACCTCGATTCGCACCTCTCGGAAGAGCGTGGCAGTAGCGCTTTTCCGCGTTTTGTTTTCGGTTTCGCGCGCGAAATAGGTCAGCTTTCATCACTCTGCTAAAATTACCAGCATTCGCTTTTCGGAGGAGGAGGAGGAGGAGGAGGAGGAAGGAAGGAAGGAAGGAAACGCAGGGAGGTCAACCAGACACGCGTCATGTTTGCTACCCTGCACTGGTGGGGAAGGGATGATAGGTTAAAAGAAAGGAGAGGGAAGAGAGCATGTGCGCCTGTCCATTGCACGCCTACAAGCGGAGAGAGAGAGAGAGAGAGAAATAGACGAAAAGGGAAAAGCAGGGAGGTTAACCTGGTACAGTAACCGGTTTGCTACCCTGCACAGGGGTGGGGAAATAGGGGTTGTAAAGAGCGGAAATTTCAAAATCGGCAACAGGGGCTCTTCGCAGTGTGGGCTCCAATTCTCCTATTTGACCCGACCGCTGGTCTTATTAATTACAAAGCTAATTATCTTAATGTCATTACCAATAACTGTAACTGATTTCTCAAATTAACTTAACATGCATGCCGTAACATAAAAAATGTAATTATTGAGGCAGCGCTCAAATATTCTATTTCCCCTGAACTGGACTCTGTAAGACAACTGGCAACCCTAGACCAGGCCCCGCGAGCCGCAGCATCCAGCGGGGCCCTACCGGAGGGCACCGCACAAGATTGGGTCACGCAGACTTTTCTGTAAAATTAATTTTTTTTATTCTTCTTTTTCGCTTATTTATGAGGATTTTCGGATACATTTCTTGAAACACCCTGCACGCGTGCCTTCCCTTCTGCATCGCAAGGCATTCCTATTCGAATGCCCACAACTCTACGCAGCACTACTGGGATAGCTTAGATAAAAAAAAACCCTTGTAAGTAACCCACAAATCATTCTGGTTTAGACGGCGTTGCGGTGAAGCACAGGTGGTTCGTCTTTAGTAATGTGGGCTGACTGTAGGGCGAACTTCGCGAAACACCTTAAAAACGGACATTCTTTAGCCACTGCATACAACGTATCGAAGACTAACAAGCGCACGGGTAAATTCATTTTACTGATCTCTTCTTCCTACAGAACATTTTATTTTTTTTTTTTTTGCGAGAAGTCATCCATTGGCGACTATTTCAAATATACCAACTCCACATACCAACAAGTAAATGAAGTTTGTTAAAAATGTATTCCAATAGCAAGTGAGAGAGAGAGAGAGAGGACAGAGCTATGGAGAAGGAAGGGAGAAAATGCAGGGAGGTTAAGTATAACATTTGTCCAATTTGCTACCCTACGCGAGAACTTGCTACCCTAAGTGAGGTGAAGGACGAGGCGTGAATGTAAACCGTTCACGAGCTCGTATACGGCTTTCCGTGCAGATGAACAGTGAAACCAGTCTCTCCCAAGATCTATCCTTCTGTAAATAGTCGAAATGATTTCTCTACAGCCATCCTGTATGGAGAGCGCAGGGGTGGGCTAATGACCGCTATTGACCTTGGTGACACAGGCACCCAACAAACATTTGTGACGTCATTAATGACGCGTTCGAGGCAAGATAAGGCTCCTCGGTGCTTCCTGAGCCTACCGATGCACCGTATCGCTTCCGTGCCTTCCGATGTGAAATGGCTCCATGCAACAAGGAGTGCGGGGTCTCCTGCACGAAGCCACCACCCGCCGCGACGGCAGGGAGCCGGTGCGGGTCAGTGCCGCCCTCCATACGAGGGTCAGGGGTCAAGGTCTTGACGAATGCGCGGCGCGAGCGGCCGCAGGCTAGAACCGGTTCGTTCCGGTTCGGAAAAGATAACGCCATAGCTGGCCAAGCCGCGGTTGGCCAGCGAAATATGCGCGCCTTGACCGCAGGTGTCTACGTGTATACATAAACTATGGTGGCAAAGTGTATACCGGACGAAATTGGCGTCACTTGCAGGCAAAATTATAATTTTCTTTCTGTCTAATAAACAAGATGTGATTCCGACGCTTTTACTTGCTCCTCGCAGGAGACAGCTTTAAATTACGAAACTGAAAACTCCACTCTCATTCAGGTCCTGGTTAAATGCTGGCTATATCCAAAAAAAACCAGACGAAAAATATCCGGTTTCCTGGCTATATCTCGTACTTTAAGCAAGACCTGATTAAGAGTTTATCTTCAAGAGAATTCACGTCTGCTTAGCGGGAAGGTGAATCAGAAGAGAGGTTCGTTGGACAAGTAGGTCACCCATTTGTAAATGGGAAAAACAGCACGAAAGGAGACGTAGCACTAGCGAACGAACACACAGGACGAGAGCGCTGACTAACAAATGTTTTATCGCTTCGAAGCCTTCAGTTACTTGTCGGCGTTCGCCGTGTACGTTCCTTAGCTTGTGCTTCGTCTATTCTTGCGCTGTTTTTTCCCGTTTGAAAACGGGAATGTTAAATCGAGCGCGCTTTCGATATATCCATCCCCTAAATATCAAAAGAACTAAGAAACTGTTCGGTGGAATCCATCTGTATGTACTGGGTTGGCATAGGAGATGATTGGCGTATTTCAATTTCATCATGCCCGCATCGTCTTCACCAACAGCTCTCCGCACTGCAGCATCTCGGGTTGAAACGATCAACGTGGTACTCTTTGAGGTGTGTCTCTCGACCATTCGCCATTCCTTAGTTGTTCTTTAGCCTTTTCTGGAAAGCGACACTGCAGCCTTGTGTGCACTATAAAAAAAAAGCAAACAAAAATGGATCTGCTTTTACACGCAGAGCCGTTTGGCTGTACCGGATGCCAGCCGAAATCTTCATGGTGTGCATTGTTATGAGTGAAGGTGGCTGGCGGCCATTTCCATAGCTGTACTTATAAGACCTTTGTAAAAGTAAGTGGTTGTTCAATGGAGGAAATATGTACAAAAGGAGGGAAGTAAAAGGAAAGTTAGTACTGATGGCCACAACGTAACGGTCTTGCTTGAGAAGCTGACACCCGAAAGATGGTCATCCGTTAATTTATGGAGGCGTAAAGGAGAGCGATAGACGGAGAGAGTAGACGGAGGACTACTTATATATGTACGCCGAACGAATATAGTGTATCATAGTTCGCTTGTGAAGTGACCTCCTAGAGCGAGATCGTGACCCGGCCCCGCACACCAGCACTGTTACGTCACCGGGAGCAGCAGTCCGGCGAGGCCGGGCTGCTCGAGAAAGTCCCACGGGGTCCTACGAACAGCCTCCCTGAGCTCGGAAGGGACCGCGTGGACAATATGAGTGCCTCGGCGCTATCAACGGGCAGCACTTGGTGGCAGTAGCTGCTCGAATATAGGCTGGTGGATCGTTGTATTGCGAGAGCAATTACACGGGCACCCCAGGCATATTCCTGCCGTCGTCGTCATGTTCCGCATAAAGTCCTAATCGATAACATCGCCCCGCGCGTCGTATGTTCTCTGTGCGAGAAAGCTTGCGAAGGCTGTAGATGGGAGCGGCTCCCATCGCGCCGGACAAGGCGCCGGCCAGCTCCGTCGGGCGAAGGAGCATGGTGGGGTGCTGTAGGGGGGGAAGTGGGCCGCGTCGCTCGGACAGCAACTCCTGAACATTGGTCAAAAGCGCACGGTCGCGCGCTATTTCAACTGAGTTTAGTAGACGGCTCATACCCTTCCACGGGCTTTGCTGTCACCGCTTACTTCGCGTTGAAGCGACAGAGGGCACGAAAACCGTCTCGCTCCCAGTAGCGGCCGCGTTCCCTTATGCCAGCGTTTTGTAGAGCTATACGCTAGGTCGCATCCTAATGGAGTCAGCTGCTAGCCGTTAGTGTAACATTTCAATTTGTTGCTGTCCGCCACGGTGGATCATTGGTTACGGTGCTCAGCTGCTGATCGATCCCGGCCGTGGCGGGGGGAATTTCGGTGGAGGCGAAATGGCAGAGGACTGTGTATAGTGCGATATGTCAGTGCACGTTAAATAACACCAGATGGTCGAAATGTCCGGAGCCTTCCACTACGGCATCCCTCATAATCACATCGTGATTTTGGGAGGTAAAACCCGAGATAGAGTGTACTATTCTACCCCAGATATTATTATTATTAATATTCAATTTGTTACTATCGCATTCATTGCTTCGCCCTTGTGGCGACGCTTTTTTGTTGGACTAAGCATTGCTTATGGACCGCGCAACCCACCGATGTCCGTGGGCCTCGTTCTCGGGCAATGACAGTGACCTCGTGACTCGATGAAGTTGAGTGCGCGCTTATCGCGTCTTGGCGATGTTTCCTTTCCGCGTACCGCGCATTCTGGGAAGCAAAAGTAACGAGCGGATATAAGCCTCGTCTCTAGTGCAGAAAAAAAAAACATATTAAAATTGTTTTCGTTTTACATTCCCTGTTCAGTCATTGACTCAGCCATAATCTAGACCTCGACGTGGTGGGGAACGCACGCAGGAAGCAACAGGCATTCGAGCTGTGACTGCGATAAAGCTGTATGTGCCTTGGACTTTATTAAAGCAATGAATCTTATAGAAAGTTAAGCT
>JALIZH010021293.1:0-10000 GCA_030522465.1 Rhipicephalus appendiculatus | reverse complement strand
TATAAACGCGTTCCAGACCACACATTCTCTTTCTGCCATGGATGAAAACGATCGAGCTTCGCCCACTCATCATCATTCACTTCGTGGATATGGCGTGATTTTTATTTTTTTTTTTAAGAAAGAAGCTCATGAGCCGCCAAGTTGGGTGCTATTTTGAAAAAAAAAATCTCTGGTCGAAAGCGATTTGGCGCCCTCCACATTGACGCCTCTCATGGCATCCGTGCTCCGTGAGAATTGTCAATCAATCAATCAATCAATCAATCAATCAATCAATCAATCAATCAATCAATCAATCAATCAATTCATCGGACAGTCCATGAATCTATCAATGATATTTTTTTTCTCGTAATTCAGCACATGCTTTGTCCTTTTTTTTATGGAACGTAAAGAACCCGACTCATTACCCAGTTCCTGAAAAGGTACAAGCTAATCAGTTCAGGCTGTTAGTCATTGTACCGGATTTATTGTGAACGTCTTGCTCTGGTGCTTTGTACACGATATAGGCATCCAATATGGGGACTCACCCGCCACGGTGGTATAGTGGTTATAGTGCTCGACTGCTGACCCGAAGGCCGTGGTTTCGAATTCCCGGCCGCATTTTCGATGGAGTAGTAGTAGTATCTGGGGTTTTAACGTCCCAAAACCACGATATGATTATGAGAGACGCCGTAGTGGAGGGCTCCGGAGATTTTGACCATCTGGTGTTCTTTAACGTGCACTGACATCGCACAGTACACGGGCCTCTACCATTTTGCCTCCATCGGAATGCGACCGCCACGGCCGGGATCAAACCCGCGACCTTCGGGTCAGCAGCCGAGCACCGTAACCACTGTTCCACCGAGGCGGGCCATTTTCGATGGAGGCGAGAATGCTTGAGGCCCTCGTACTTAGATTTAGGTGCACGTCAAAGAACCCTGGAGCCCTCCACTACGGCATTCCTCATAATCATATCGTGGTTTTGGGACGTTAAACCCCAACAATTATTTATTATATATGTGTACTGTTGTGCTTTCGGGTCTTCAATTGCTAATGGTAAAACAAAAAAACAACGATAGTTTATGACTGTTACTCGAGGTTGACTGCATGTGATAGCATTAATTTGCATCTCTCTATATAGTGGTTTAGTGGTGTTGATAGTTATATTATAGTGATTTAGTGATTATATAAGTATATATAGTGGCATCAAACTTTCACCTAAAAACGCTGTTTTCACGGCTAAAGTTAAATGTACCTATCACTGCCGAAATAAGGTATGACACAAGTTATCAAATTAAACTATAATCAAGATGGAATATAAACTACGGACTTTGACTTAGGCGTGAGAGGCTCCTGGATGGCATAAGACCAGCAGTAGGTAATTAAAGCTGGGATAACAAACGGGGCCGTGTTGGTTGAGCTTCTTGTTCTGAGGTGCTAGGCGCGTAGACGACACAAACACACACACACACAAACACGCGCGCGCGAACCTAACTGGTCTTTTTTTTTTTAACAAATTGGCTTTTCTGAAATACAGTTTGGGATAGTTCCCCTATTCAATTATGTTAGATCGGTTTGAGCCCGTTATACCTTCTCGTGGTGCGGGTCACCCCCATTTTCTTTTTAGTTATTTTGATATCTAGGGGGGACAAAAAGCACACACACACACAAAATCGACGCTCGATACCGTTAGAATAAATTCTGTTGGAAGGGGCGCCTTGTGTGTCTTTTGTGTGTTTGTGCATCCGTTAAGATAGTCTTCGTTTACGCGCCTTTCACCTGAAAATCAAGCTAATTACCATTCGCTAGCACTGGCTATAATTATTGGCCAAGTAACTGTTGGCCTATAGTGTTGGCTATTGTAGGTTATCGTTATTTAGTGTTTCCGATGCATGGCACGAGCAACTAACGATTCACACACATCACACTCCCTATAAGAAAAAATTCACCGACGATCACGATAATGCCTAACGCAGATTCCGAGCGCAGCTCCGTGTTGGGGCAAGGCCATCTGTGTTTGAAGTTTTCGCTTTCCGCAAGGTATCGACTACGCCGTAAATTCTAATTTTTGTGAAGTAGGACAGCATCCACTACGCCATTATTCGTCTTTCTGCGGAAGAGCGAGGTACCCGCCACACATCTGCAAAGGTATTATGTGCACTTTGTTGATGCTGCATGTGACTGATTACAATGAAGAATTATGGACTGAGCACTTTTGCAGGGGGTGGGAAGCATTAAAGCACAATATTGTTGCGAAATTAGCATTGTGCGATGACTGATTTTTATGTTACTCTTCTCTGGGACGTTAAACCCCGCCACTTATTATTATTTTACCCTTCTGATACGCTATATTACATGGGTTAACACGATTTCTCGCCCGACATGACGCCTGCGTAGGGTCTTATTCCAAAGGTGTTTCGAGCACCAGCGTGGCTCTGTGGTGGAATACTCGATTTCCACGCAGAGGGGCCTGGGGTACAAATCCCACTCGATCCTGGGTATTTTTTTTTCTCTACTTTTTTTTTCATGTCTATCGGTTACCTCTTCATGTCTATCGGTTACGCCACCGACGACAACGGCGACGGCGACGGCGACGGCGACGCCTCTCATCGCAGGAACGGGCGCTTAAAGGGGTGGTGCCATCAAATTTTGAGGCTATAACAAGCCTGTTGTGGGTTTCCTCTGTATGCAAGGACACTCCACACGAAGGGTCGGACACAGCAAACGTTTAGAATATATTTTAATTCACTTCCAAAGTGTACCTAAATGCTCATTCTCCCGATCGATGCCCATCGCTAGCGCATCGAAACTGACGTAGCTCTATGGGAAAGACAACGAAAGTTGTAGTGACGTCACACCATATCTGTAGTGACGTGAGTGTCCTGGGACCTCTGTTACCTGCAGAACGTACGTACCGGCAAAGCATCGGTTGCTACATCACTTACCGAGTTTCGATCGCTTCCTGGCGAAGTGCTGCGCATCTTCGCGCGAGCCTTGTATGGTCACGTGACCAAGCCTACTACACTGCTAAGTCAGTCACTGCCCAACTTGGTGCCCAGAAACCGAGACCGAAAGTTGTCCGCATAAACAAGGCGATATTAAATTATCTAGCGAGAATACGTGAATCTTGGTGCGTGTATCATGCTTCCTAGAGCTATAAGAAACGCTTGCAGCGAAGAACGCGCTAGCCACAAATTTGGTGGCACCACCCCCTTTAAGCGCTGCGCTCTAAAACTGCCACAATCTGCCTCTCCTCTTTTGCTCCCACGCCATTCCTTTATTCTGCTTTTATAACATGCACCAATGCTCACGTCTCAGTTAGTCGCATGTTATTCCAGTGCTTTCCAATCATGACCAGAACGAGACGACGCTTGGCTTCCCTTCACGCAGCATGCATCACACGGGGGAAGCGACGTAGATTCTCGTTTAACCTGCCATCACGCACCGATTCAAGAGGTTACACCGTTATACCGCCTCGTCCGTTGGCTAAGTGTGATAAGCAGCCCTTTCAGGTGTCGCTCAAGAGCAAAGTCAACATTTGCAACATACGATAACCGCGTCCTCGAAGGTGATCTACTCTCCACGCACACCCCGCTTGCCAAGACTCCATAATACGGCGTAGCCCTTGCGACTTGGGTCAAGTATGGCTGCTGCGTTGGCATGAGGGGTTCTTCATCCGTTTGGCGCTGTTATCAGATGCGGGAGCTTATCGCGTAAAGATTTCCCCGTGTTTCTTCGTTTCTCCCCCTGTCCACGAAAGGCTTCAGGAGAAAAAGCCATTGGGTATAAGCGGACACCAAGAACTTGCGTAGGATTCATTGTCACTGTCAAATTTTGATCATTTTTCTTTATATTTTGGCAGCAGAGCTGCTATGGGCGAGCTTTGTTGTGTGTCCGTAGATAGAAAATTAGCATCATCACTAACCGACAGGCGCTCAATCACCGCCCAAGCATTCTGTACAGATGGTTAACAAGACAAACTGAAACGTGCCCAGCAGCTCTGCTGTGAACCCAGCCTTGCGTGACTTATGTCGCGCGAATTTTTTTATTTGTTGTTGTTATTGTTGTTGGTTTATCCCATTATTTCAATTCTGTTTCCTCGTTCCAGCAAACAGGTAGTACTGCACGATTTGTGTTGCTCGGATTACCAAAATTAGCTAGTCGTTGCGGTCTTCACTCGCCGCTAGGGTCTTCCCATCGGTCTTCGGTTGGTGGTGCGTCTTGTGCAGTTCTGGGTTGTTTCACTCACCCCTGCAATGTGGCAGAGGGATAGCAACCCCATGAAAGTAATTGCAGTTCCTTGAGCGCGGGTAGGTGCTCCGATGTACGTCAAACGCTGCCCATCAATTTTTTTTTATCTTCCTATTAAACTTATAAGACCTCATTTTCGTTTCGTTATGCTGCACAGTTCACTGACATTTCGTAGATATCTAATCAACGTTGAGTAACTACAAGCAAAGTAAAAGCAATTGAGAATAGAGATAATTCGGAGAACTCGGAGAACCGAGCAGGCCAGTTGTGCAAGACTGATATCGAATACCGCATTCCACATGTGTGTGAGCAATTCACGCTTGTTTGTCCTGACGGTGCTTCCTGGAGTGGCATTAGTCAGCATCACTTACGGGCGACTAATGTGCGAGGTCATTGTACATCTGAGATAAGCTGCGGACTTGTCATCTTTGTCAGGATTCCAAGAACAGCAGTCTACAGGACACGTATACCATCTACGTTTATCGTTATCAGACCGTCATCTCCACTTTTCGTGAAACCGAGGAAACATGCTTCACTAACTAAACTGTAAGCTGTTGATGGGCGTGATAACAATGTAAGTAATATAAAGTTGTATTAGCGCGTGATTGATTGATTGATTGATTGATTGATTGATTGATTGATTGATTGATTGATTGATTGATTGATTGATTGATTGATTGATTGATTGATTGATTGATTGATTGATTGCGTTTTGCATCTGACGATGTCACTGAAATAGCTTACTCCTGGCGTTTTTAAAACATGTACCCGAACTTCGGTGCCTAGCAGCAGCGCTTGGCTAAGTGCCTTCAGTGACAGTCACTTCAATATAGACCTTTCGTAATTAATGACACTGCTGACAATGAGCGGACCCTGCGTTGCTAGCTGTGGGAGGCGTGTCATGTACTTCTGAAGGCATGGTCCCGCCAATCAAATTACAACCTAAATGTATGGTGGCATCCGGTTCATCTGAAGCTATTTATGAACGCTAGAAAAGCTATGAACGTCGCATACCAAGCGTCCGCCCAAACAACACCTTGCTGATCATATTTTCCGCCACCAAGCATCGGCATGTGTTGAAACAATAAGTGAATACCTAATCAGTAATATTTTTTTCCGGAATGTACGCTCACTCACACTCAGGTTTACTGAACACTCATCAGTATTTACTCACCCACCTGTACTCGCGTCCGCTCATTCTGGAACAACATTCACTCGTGCAGTCATAAACACGTATTGCATGATAGATATAAAAACAGCGCTACAGACGCGGGACAAAGCAGGAGGAAATGACACACACGGCAATCACGTATATAGTCGCGTTTTGTTCACAGTTATCGATCCCAATAATGCTCCTATACACTCACATACACAAATAACCTTTGTAAACAACGAACTCTTGCTCATTTGCAAGAGTTCAAACAAACAATGCTTCTTTCCGCGAACCATTAGCGAATGGAATGCACTGCCTTCAAATGTTTTTTTTTTTTTTCCGAACGTGGCATTCCTGACTGAAAAATACATGCATGTTTTTTGTGTAAACAACATTCTTGATATTGACATGCTCGATTATGTTATCTCATTATTTCAGTTGTGTTGCTTTACCTTTTTGTGCTTGAAACTGTTTCTAGAAATTTGTGCACTTTTTTTCTAGAAATGTACATTCAATCATCCTAATTAGTATGTACTTGCTTTTCGGTAGTAATGCTTATTCTAACCTGCTGTATTACTTGTTCATTGTTTTTCATTATGTTCCCTTTTCTCGCCCCTCCTCCCTCGGTCTTGCGGGCTGCAGTATGCACTAAAAATAAAATCAGTGCGGAGCGAGCACAGGTCTCAGCGTATACTCGCGAGTTAGTTGTCGACCTATTCCTGCTAGAGAAGTGTGCGTTCTAGAAAATAGTCTAGTACATTTCGATGGACGTTGGCAGTGATAGCCACTGCGAAGACACGGTCCTTGATTCGGCACCACGGTGGGGCGGCGCGCGTTCGCGCGCACCATTGCGTAAGTGCCAGCACGTGCATGGGCGATAGCGCCCAGAACACGCCGTCGCCGCGGCTGTTGGCATGGGTGGCCGTCGAAAGTGCCGCATTGTGGGGCAATGGAATCCGCTCGCCTTATCAAGCCGGAAGCGGATGAAAGAGCGCCTCGGGGTCACCCGTCCTGCAACGCCATATGTATACAGTAGACACCTCGGCGAAGTTGTATAAACGGCGCCTTTCGCGCGGAAAATGCACCGGTAACGAAGCCGCATGGACCATTCCTCAACATGGACCATTTACACTACAATTACTACTTATAACATCCCTTATACTTTCCGTGGCATCATTGTCTGTTTCTTCTCATTAATAAGAAAGGATGGCACGTGGGAACAAGTTAAGTCAGCTCGCGTCATGACCTTGAGCACGGGTGTTGTGTATTCACCAGAGAATACGGTCGGCAACCATGAGCGCCCGCAGCGCCGCCCTCGAAGTGAGCGGACGGTACGGACCGACGTGTTCTCTCACTCCTCTTCTGGTCCTGGCAACGCTTGTACCCAGTAAGTCGGCCGGTAATAAACTACAGTTATGCATACGTAACAACGGGTCAAGAAAAACTCGATCGCTCAGTCCCGTTGTGATTCCTGTGCGTGAGCGTGACTCACTGCGTAATGTTAGCAGAGTTTGGATTCAGCACGGACCCGTGGACAAGAAGTGCAACTGATCCAACCGCCACTCTCGATTTATGCCGGCTATTGGCCAATAGCATGCTATCTGTTGTATGACGTCAAACAGCAGGCGCCGGCAGCTGTGAAGAGAGCGAGCCCAGGCCTATGGATATGTAGAAAATGGCAACTTCGCGGTCGGCTTCTAAACTCTCCTTGCCGCACAAGACTGCAAGGTTTGGCGGAACTGTCCACAGTAGTGTCTGCTTTCAGCAGGATGTGTTTTCTAACCAAGCACGAGGAGTGGTTCACGAACCTTTTAAGGCACCCGCACTCTCATAAATTCGAACTTAAGTTGATACGCATTGAATAAATTCGGATACATGTTGATGTTGACCTTCGCGGTAGCATTACAGCCAGGGTTGCCGTTGGTGGCTACTTTGAGCCAAATTGGCTACTTTTGGACCTCGTTGGCGATGAAAATTTCTAGTTGGCGCCATGGCTCTTTTTTAACTTGTGGTTTTACTTATTCAAAATGGTTTTATTTATCCATCAATAGTAAAGACTCTGTTGATAATACCACTTCTGCTCTATTTGGCTAGAAATTCGGCGATAATATCAAATAACATGGCTACTTTGGCTGCTTTTGACGTGAGTTCTGGCGCCTTTTCATGTCCACCCAACGGCAACCCTGATTACAGCTGTTAAGTCGTTTTTTCGCTAATCTCAAAGGACACGGTTCGAATCTTGGCCACGGCGGCCACATTTCGTTGGGGAATATTTGCAAGAACACCCATAAGCACATTTAGGTGCACGTTAAAAAAGCGCCGCGGCTAGTCAAAATTAATCCGTCTCCCACGACGTGCCTCATTATCATATCGTAGTTGAGCCACGTACAAATTTATCTTTAATTGAAATATTCATATTTACAAGGAGAAACCACATGGAGATAAACGCTGCGCAATGTGGCTGCTGTGTCGAGGACGAAGCTGCACTAATTAACCGTCAATCGCCATCTTGGTCGCCTCTGCAATAAATGTAAATATATGATGTAAGTAACGTTACTTAAAAAGGTATATAAGCCCATGGATCCCTCGAAAGAAAGCCTTAACTACACACTCGAGCTCTTAAATAAATGTGCGAAAGATCGCTGCGCTTGATTTGCCATATGGTAACCTCTTAACCCTAAGTCACTTCAAGTTCATCCTCCTCCCGAGTCTGCCCGCCCTCTAACGTGACTTCCGCACCACATCCGTGACCTACTCTGGCAGGTAATTGATTTTTTTTCCCCTTCTTTCTTAATTTTCCTCTCGCTTGGGAGGAGGAGAGTGCGAACGATCCATTGTGTTCGGGGCTCTCTCCTTTTCTCAGCCTCCGCAGACGCCGATCCGTCAACGTCGCCAGCCTAACGAACCCTCGTTTCATTCCTCTCTCCTCACCCTCATTGTCGCCGCCGCTGTAGTGTACAGAACACGCCGCGTGCCTTACGCAACGGCCGCGTGCAGTTTCCTTCGCGGAGGAGCCGTGCCGAAAAGCCATTCTCGTAGCCACTTGGACGTTGCTTCATCAGCTGTTCGACAGGCAGACAAAAAACTGCCGCCGCCACCGACGCCCCAATCTGCGTGGATCGTGTTACGGCTGCCGTGTCTCGCAAGGATTGCGTAAGACTGCCGCACGAGCGACTGCCGATGAGCCGAGATCAAAAAACGATTACGCCGAGCAATCATCCCCCTTAGCGGCCCTTGTTAGGAGCTATTACTTTCTTCTTAGTCGAGGTCTTCCTTCTAGACCCTGTCAGTGTCTCCGAAACCTTGGGACCTCCTGCTGTATAGCATGCTAACCATGTAACTCAACTGAACTGAGCTCCATCAAATGGCGAAACTTTATGCGACGTTCTAGACATGTATATGGTGACGTCTATAACGAATGGGATAACTTATTTCAATGTATCGAAGAGCTTCGCGGGACAGACGTTTCGGCAACGCACTTTAATAAAAAAAAAAGATATATATGAGTGCCTGTCGTTCATCGAGACCGACATTCTGTGTCGATGGGATGGAGACAAACTATGAGGCGATGTATTAAGGCTTAGCGTTCCCCTTATTTGTGGACTTCTCTACCTGTATAATTATTCGTCACGTCCGAGTCGTCGTACAAGACACTAATACGAAAATAAGGAATGGTCCAGGTCACTTATAAAGGAGGCAAGCTGCGCATGGGGTGAGCTGTGGAGGTTGTAATATACAGGCCCTGTTCAAGGTTAAAGGGGTACTGACACAAAATTTCGCGGCCGAGACAGCCTGCGGGTTCGATTCCCGTGAACATGTGTATATCATCTGCAAAATATCAACAGCGACTATAGCTTGGAAGGTATTCTAAATTAATTTTGAAGTTCGCGTGAGCGATCGACTCCGTCGCTCTACTGACACCATCAGAGGTGACCCTCGGTGACCCCCCCAACTTCCCTCAAGTGACCACGCTGCAACAAGTTAGGATGACGTCACAGCGGCCATTTTTTCTTTTGCCGCGTTTGTTCCGGCAGTCTATACTTCTCGGCGGCTGGTCGCGAGTCCGTGGCCGCGGCGCAGGCGTTGAAAGTTTTGTGTTTGGCGACACTGCTGTCCCGTTTCCTATTCGAAAGGACTTCTTGATGCGGACCGTGCGGAAGTGCGTCACAGTTCCGTGTGTTGACGTGATCGAGAGCTGCGCACGCTAGGTGGTGATAGTTGCACCCGGCGGCTTGTCGTTTTTCGAGCTCTCTCAAACCGAAACTGAAACTGGTCGGTAATGAGGAGCCTGTAATTAAATACCTGTCGCGCACTGCAGCAAACGAGGTACCGTGTTATGACTAACAGCCCCCAGCAACACACTTGCAGCAAAAAAAAACGCGAGGCCAAAGTTTTTGGGTCAGTACCCCTTTAACGGGAGAGTCCCATTTCGCAATTACCAACAGCGACACCACGGCACATGACGTCAACAATTAACCTGCTTAATCTAATTAACATGTCAAGGATGACAACACGCCTTTGACAACGATGCGTCCTCGTATCGAAACGCTGGCCAGCCTGTATACGTATTAGGCACTTTCTCCTGCTCATTCAACAAACCTGCACTGTGAGTTTCAATAC
>JALIZH010021292.1:0-26871 GCA_030522465.1 Rhipicephalus appendiculatus | reverse complement strand
GGCCGCTTTTTTCGAAATCTCAAAGCTGAAATGGGTTCTTCGCATGAATGACTTCAATTCTCCCATTGGACCACCTAACTCCGCTAATTAAAAAAGTTAATTGATTTAACTTTCTTAATTACAGTCCCAAATCATGTCTTCAACCATCTTAAGATGCCTGCCGCTACAGAAAAAGCATTTGTGAAGACAGCGAGCAAATACCGCATTTTGCTCATTTTTTTTTAAAAAAAAAGTGGACACATTTCTTGAAACACCCTGTATACACGCACGCATACAAACGCGTGCACGAAAATACATAGTGTGGTTGAACCCCCACACCGTCTTAAAAAATTTCTGGCTACGCTACTGCAGTGAACAGCTTACAAAACAAATTCCAAACAAAACAAAAGCCTCATGCACATCACATTTTTTCTTTGTTTTTTTTTCCTCTTCACTCTCCGCTGACAGCTCTCCACGGTCTCGCATTCGCCAACCGCTCGCGCGATGTCAGTGCGGCGGCGAATGCTCGCCAGCGTGTCCAACTTCACAGCTGCTATCGGGTGTTTTCGGGAGTTGGTTGAACTAGAGGACAAGGTTGAACCCCATCGTCCGCCGCGGTGGTATAGCGGTTACGGTGCTAGGCTGCTGACCCGGAGGTCGCGGGTTCGATACCGGCTGCGGCGGTCGCATTTCGATGGAGGCGAAATGGTAGAGGCCCGTGTGCTGTGCGATGTCAGCGCACGTTAAAGAACACCAGATGGTCAAAATTTCCGGAGCCCTC
Source organism: Rhipicephalus appendiculatus (assembly GCA_030522465.1). NCBI lineage: Eukaryota > Metazoa > Arthropoda > Arachnida > Ixodida > Ixodidae > Rhipicephalus > Rhipicephalus appendiculatus. The sequence goes on along the minus strand of JALIZH010021292.1, from coordinate 26,111 downwards.
CACTACGGCGTCTCTCATAATCATGTCGTGGTTTTGGGACGTTAAACCCCATATATTATTATTATTATTAGGTTGATCCCGATAGTGCCGAACAGCCAAAGTTGCGCGGTAGCATGAATAACGGTCTCAAACTGCACCCGGGAGCGAAACTTGAGGCCAAACAGTGCTAATATAGGCGGCAATTTCGAAAATAGGCATTTATAGGAATTTGTTAGCATTTAGGCACAAACACCAAAGATACGCATTTATAGGCGGTGCAAAAACACTATAAAATCCCTTCTCAACATCTAATTCGTGCTCATATATGAAAGTGGCGCGATTGGAGCGCAAGGAAAAATCCTGTCTCTAGTGCGTGCTTCAATCACTTAGTGCATACTAAGTAATGGGTAGCATGCTTTAAACAACGAGCAATTATGTGCGGGAAATGTTTTCGAACTTGCTATGCACCACTACGTGGTTTTAGGGAATACGAGCAGTAACGTTTGTGCCTTTTGTAATGGGTGGCCGACTTTTAACCACGATGTCGTTATGTATTGACATGTTCTGACGCCAGATGCCGATGTTCACTTGTACCACGCAATATTACTGCGATGTTACATGTTGTATTGTGACGCCAGTATAAACCCTTTAACGCGATAGCGTTAAAGAGCTCGTTTCGCAGAAATTCCGGCGTCGGCGTCGGTGTCGGCGTCGGCGTCGTTGGTTGTGAGCGAAAAATCATCATCTTGTCCGTGACCGAAAAATCGAGAAAGATGCAAATAAAATAAATAATAAAAATTTTTGGGTCCGAGTGAGCATCAAACCTGGGTCTTCTGCGTGGCAAGCAGGTGTTCTACCACACAGCCATGCCTCTGCTTGGATATACTTTGAAAATAACTTCCTCTGCTTGGAAATGCAGTGAAAATAACTTCCATGCTTCGCAAACGCAAGCGTCCTTTATATAGGCGTCGCAATATAACATGTAATATCCCAGGAATATTGCGTGGTACAAGCGTAAATTTCCATCGGGCGTCAGAATATGTGACCATCATAACGATTCCGTAGTTTTAAAGCCAGCCACCCATTACAAACGGCGCATACCTTACTGCGCGTATTCCCTTAACACCACGTAGTGGATGCATAGCAAGTTCGAAAACATTTCCCACATTTGCCGCGCATAATTTCTCCTGGTTTAAACCTTACTACCCATTACATAGTATGCACTAAGTGATTGAAGTACGCAGTATGGACGGGATATCGCTATCACGTTCAACTCTTGAAGGCGAAGCTTAAGGGTCCCCCAATTTTTTTCATAAACAGCAAGTGCGCTTCCCTGTGCTGCTTCTTCGCCCTACTAATGGCGGCCCCTGTCGTCTCTAAAATGGAGAGGAGGTCGTAGTAGAACGTGCCACGGCTTTTCTATCATGCGTGTTTACATCAAGGGAGCCCAGTGAACGTTTTCCGCACCATAGGGCAAGCAAACTGCGCTTGAACCCGCTTTTTGCAGTAAGTGACCAGCCGCCATTAGTAGAACAAATGCACTGCAGGAAAGCTAGCTTTACAATTATGAAAAGGGTCTATATTGGACGCGTGTGTTTGTAAAGCATCAAAGTAATTTTCATTGCATTTCCAAGCAGAGGAAGTTATTTTCAATGGTATCCCAAGCAGAAGCGTGGCTGTGTGGTGGAACACCTGCTTGCCACGCAGACGGCCTGGGTTCGATTCTCGTTCGGACCCGCAAATTTTTATTATTTATTCAATTTGCATCTTTCTCGATTTTTCGGTCACGGGCAAAATGATGCTTTTTCGCTCACAACCAACGACGCCAACGCCGACACCGTCACCGACGCCGTAATATCTGCGAAACGAGCTCTTTTAACGCTATCGCGTTAAAAATGTATTGGAGTTGAGTGCTCTTTCATAGAGCTAGTCGCGGTATGTGCCTGTAAAGAAGAAATAGCCAGAATCAACAAAAAAATCACAGCAAATCCACGAAGTGAATGATGGTGAGTGGGCGAAGCTCGGTGGGATCATTCGGGTAACCGCGAATCCCCCCGTACATTGCCCACTTCATCATGCAAAGACGTGAGAACACGTGTCACGTCTTTGCATGATCCTGGCTGTTCGATCATGAGCTGGGCACGAGCGTCGCCGACTTGTGTTCCGGGCGCTCCCAGCCTCAGCGACAACGCCAGTTCACGTTCCACGACAGAGGAAGACGATGCCACCTACTCAGACACCGAAGTCCACACCAGTGCTCGACGCAACGGCTCGCCTCCGCATGCATCGCCACAGAACGCTGCTGTGAGTTGTGAAAGCCACGCGTCCTTGGCTATGGGTTGTGCCGCCGTGAGTATCGGAGCCGCCGCATGCTCCGCAGATACCGGCTGCCCTGGTTTCGCGACTCCGAGCGAAAGAGAAAGCGCGCCAAGAGCGAGCCCCTTTTCTCATTATAAGAGTGCCATCTATCATCTTTAATCATCAACGTATACGAAAAACCACTAACGTTATCTAGTGATATTATTTCCAAGGACATATACACACAACACCATCTATTGAGCAATTCATAAACAAGAGGTGGCTACATACATACTACAACTACTACAGAGGAGGGAACGACCCACACCCTGAGGAGCTTCGCCCCTAAAAAGTTTCTGAGGCAGAAGTTTCGTGCTGCATAGGCGTTGATGCTTGGACCTGTAGGCGCTAAATCTCTTTCAAGCAATGTCAGACAAGTCGCGTCTAAATTGCCCATAAATTCTCCACGTAACCTCCCATATTTTCGAACATGCATGTGTTGCTTTCTTCTTTTCTCAGACTCAGAATCCCATGAGCCGTAAGTCACATTTTTCAAAAAAAAGTTATTTTGTTTTTCTTGTTGGTTCAAGAGATGCAGGGTGCATCCAGCATTGGCCAGAACCACATCGCTAGTAGCGTATTAGCAATTTCCCTTGCGCATACATCGCCATGTTGTATTGTTTTATATGCTCTCGCAGTTAACTATCTGTTTTAACAGCTTTTAAGAAAAGTTAGAACCGTACACAGTATATTAATTTCAGAATAGTCAGTACGTGTAAATAGTAGTACCCTTAAGAGTGCCCCTGTACTGATTATGGTAGTAACCGCAAATTGCAGGTGTACCGTATTTCGGCATTAATTTTTAGATTGAGGTAGTGAAAGCTGTCGAAACAGCGAAGCACTCTCGCAAAAACCACTCATGCAACTCACAACGAGCGGCGTCTTCCTCGGGCGTACGGGAAGTCTTGCCCTTCGTCGTAAAAGGGCGCGGCGCACATCAACCACCGCTCATGCATCCAAGACCTGTCGCCTGTCTCCACCGCGCCTCTCCTGTCTTCGCTTAGCGCGCCCTCGCATTGGTCACCGCATCTCTGGCGCTCCTCTCCAGCCAATGCCACACAAACATACCATTCGTCCGTGACCATGGCTGTTGCGCCATCTGTGGATGTATCTGTGAACCTGAGCAGCACTCGACGCACAGTAATGTGTCGTCAGGCGCAGCTCTAGAACAGCTCCACTGTTAAGAAAACAATTCGCCCGGTGAATCGGCTCGATTATCTCCCTTATTCACTGGCGTATAACAATTGTAGCGGGTCATAGAGGGACGGGTATATGGTTATCTCCTGTGTATAATAACTGCACAGCAGGGTTGTCAGGTTGTACTACTTCACGCGAATTTGGCCAGTTTTTAACCACTTGGCACAAGAAAAAGCGTCTTCGGTACTTGGCTACTTTCTGGCTACTTTCTTGTTTCCTTAATTTTAGTCAACTTATGAGTATTTGGTAATGCTACAGGTGCTGACGTTCGATTCTGCCGTATAAAACAAAGTTCCAAAGGCGTCTTTCCAGCTCTTAAAATTCTGTTCTTTCACAGTGACGCGAAAGCGACGGTCCATTCAACGAACCACGGTAACGTTATGCCGGTCCGTTTTGAGCCATCGTGGGATATTCATGTACCCTCGGCAAAACCCTCGACAAATGAAACAGGACTGGCATAACCGTGACAATAAACCCGGCTAGTCTTATGTCCGGTTGTCTCCACAAACGATTTGAAAAAAAATGCGTTCGCTTTCGAGCGCAGCGCATCAATTCCGTTGAAAAAATTGGCCGCGTATCTGCGTGCTTCGCTGCAAATGTCGTCGAAAGACGATAGTCTTGTGCCGACTGCACTGCATGAGCGGCATGAGTACCACAATTTAATAGCTGGGCTAGCCGCTGGGCTCGTTTTTCGGACGTTTTCCGGGCGCGCTTAGACGGACGCCGGCGTTTCTCCGCTGAAATTTGGTCGTCGGTCTCTTCTCTGCGTTCTCTGATCATGTCTTGTAGAGTGGGTCGTATTTCACCAAGCGGCCATATATGTTTTGCCTTGCCTGAGACAGCGCTCTTCTACGATGAATCAGCCGCATCTGGCTGGCATTGATAAAACAGAAGAGGACGCCATCTACAGCGCTACCGGGGAACATCGGCTTGTGTTGATGTTCCCCGGTAGCGCTGTAGATGGCGCTACCGTGTAGACCACAGCCAGCCACAGCGTCGAAGTTAAATCACTGGGCGGAGACTTGTTTTGTACACAGCAGCGCCGCGTAATAAACACTAGGATCTTTATAATTACGTATCTATAGATTTTGTTTTAAAGGAACACTGTGAATAGTACTAAGGTATTGATGTTGTGCCTCAGGTATGCGTAATATTTGATTTTTAATTGCCCACGCTCACCCGTATGAACACATGCTTCTTGGTCAAGATTGGAGGTCGTAAGGCAGGTGGTTAAAGTTTGGCCAGCTAGCTGAATCATGTGACGTGCCGACAAACAGACAAACAGACAGACAGACAGACAGACAGACCAAAATTTTTCCGTTTAGGTATCCCAAGAAAGACTATCGTCTTTAAAAGGTAAAAGCACCTATGATGAATCGCGTCGATGCCGTGTAATTACCGGGTGAGAGAAATGCATGAAATCAGGCTTTTGTAGCTGTCACATTTAGGAGGTGACAGAGAAAATGTGGCAGAAAAAAAGAGGAAGACGTCAAGCCTCGCAAAAAGAATAGAAGATGAGGAAAACGAAGTTGGCGATATAAAAACGAAGGTGACGTGGACAAAGGGGCCCTGGGTGTTCGATCGTGAGCGCCTGAGCTGGGCACGAGCGTTGTCGGCTTGTGTTCCGGGCGCTCCAGCTCTCGTTCTACGTAAAGGTTTAACATGCCAACAAGCATCCAATTCCAAGTTTTTCAGTCTTCTCCTCCTCAAGTTGCGCGTCTTTTGCGAATGTCTCCCACGTTTGCTCACAGCGCGCCTTTGCGAGCGCCCAGTACAACCCTTGCCTTTATTTCTGTTCTCAATCATCGAACGCCGCATCCACCCAACTCTTCTAGGATGCGCCCTAACGAGACGTCCCTCGCAGAGAATTTGTGCATCTGTCTTAACATTCGAGTATCTTTGCGGGGTGGTTTCGGGGTGGTTTCCTTTCTTCTGTGCTTTGACTTAGGAACGCCGTGCGTCTCAGCCAAGCCAATGGATCTAACACTTTCCCTTACTACAGTCTTTCGCGATTGTCCTGTGCTTTTCTGTTCAGGACCTGTTCCTTTCAGTGAAGTACTATTTATTCCTGCGACGCCACTCCAAACAGCGACCATTTTCTCATGTCCCTCATCAACATGATCGGCGTTCGACTCACTAACTTCATCACTACGACTGCATGCGGTAACTGAATCTACTCCTTTGTCATTGGTAATTACGAGCGTTTTTAGATGTGAAGCATCTTATGGCGAAGCTTAATCCGGTGGTGGTGGTGTGCCGCGTGCCCACCCCTTACTGCGCATGCGCAAACCCTTAAAAAAGTAAAAATAAAAAAACCTCCTCTCCCCTCTCTCTCCTCTAGACATCCCTCCCCCGCGGCAACCACACCCTCACTGCGCATGCGCCTCCCCTCCTCTCTCCCCTCTTACACTCCCCCCCTCTCTCCTCTAGGCATCCCCTGCCCGCGGCGTCTACACTCCCCACTGCGCATGCGCGTCCCCCTCTCTCTCCTCTCCTACGCTCCCCCCTCTCTCCTCTAGGCATCCCTGCCCACGGCGTTCACACTCCCACTGCGCATGCGTGTCACCCCCCTCTCTCTCCTCTCCTACGCTCCCTCCTCTCTCGCCTCGCGACGCCGACGCAGACAGCGTCTGCTAGTGAGTTTCTTGGTTGAAAAAACCGACTGCTCGCGCTGCACAACCGTTCACTGGCCACACCGTATATATGGCAATGGATCTTGACCTCCAAGGTGGTGCCGGTGGGAGATTTCTCCTCTGCGTTGTTGAACAATAAAAATTCGCAACGTGCGCGTTAACTAAAAGCGGAGTGCGGGTCTCTGTGTCCAGTCGGAGTCTTCTGTTTCTCATTGCCCATTAGCAGCGATTGGCATGTTCCGGTAGGAAACACTCCTCCATCACTGCCTGCTTTGCGCCTCCCCAGTTTTCTCTCCTGCGCAACGCTGTGATGAGCGACAGCGTCAACGCCGCCGCCAGTGTAAGCGTTAGCGCCCGCTGCTTCACATCTACACATGGTTCCCTTTAGCGGGAGATGGTGTATTTTTTTTCTTTTTCACAGCTATCACGTTCGCTAGTCAATTCTTCTAACGAATCACAGCTGTAACCATCAGGCCCTCCGAATTTCCGCACTGAATCCACCCTTGGATGTTTTATGTCCGGTCTAACATCTGTGGCTTTTGCCAACCTCTGTTGGCACTCCTCGCCTTGATCTAAACCCATCCGCTCAGACCTGGACAAGTATGTGTCCAGTTCCTCTTTCTGTCGTGAAGCAAAGTCATCGACACTGGACAGAATCGCGTTGACCCAGGAGGATCTGTCTCTACTATAGAGCCCCTATTTTCTGTGGTCGTGTCAATATCTGTCTCCAAAGTCCTTTGTTTCTGCAGAATAACCTCCTTCTCGCGTTCAATCCTCTTTATCTCGCGTTCCTCCTCTACGCGCCTCTCCTCGCGCGCCCGCGCTCGCTGATCTCTCGGCCTCTTTACTTCGCGTTCATAGGGGGGTTATGGCTTCTTCACCCGACAAACCTAGTTGTACTGCCAGCTCTAAAATCTTCATCAGGAGCATCCTGCCCGCCAAACAGAAATCTGTGAGATCCACAATAAAAAATAAGAAAAAAGGAATCCTGGCAGGCTCGCCACTTTAATGCCTTTAATGTCTCATGCTCACGTCCGTCCGGTGTCCGTCCGTCTGTCCGTCCGTCCGTCCGGATGTCAGTCCGTCCGTCCGGATGTCCCTCTGTCCGTCCGGATGTCCGTCCGTCCGTCCGTCCATCCGGATGTCCGTCTGTCCGTCCGTCCGGATGTCCGTCCGTCCGTCTGTAAGTCCGGATGTCCGTCCATCGGTCCGTCCGTCCGGATGTCCGTCTGTCCGTCCGTCCGTCCGGATGTCCGTCCGTCCGTCCGAATGTCCGTCCGTCCGTCCGGATATCCGTCCGTCCGTCAGTCCGGATGTCCGTCTTTCCGTCTGTCTGTCCGTCCGTCCGGATGTCCGTCCGTCCGGTGTCCGTCCGTCCATCCGGATGTCCGTCCGTCCGTCCGTTTGGATGTCCGTCCATCCGGATGTCCGTCTGTCCGTCCGTCCGTCCATCCGGATGTCCGCCTGTCCGTCCGTCCATCCGGATGTGCGTCCGTCCGGTGTCCGTCCGTCCGTCCGTCCGTCCGTCTGTCCGTCCGAATGTCCGTCCGTCCGTCCGGATGTCCGTCTGGCCGTCCGGATGTCCGTCCGTCCGTCCGGATGTCCGTCTGTCCGTCCGTCCATCCGGATGTCCGTCCGTCCATCCGGATGTCCGTCCCTCTGTCCGGATGTCCGTCCGTCCTCCGTCCGTCCGTCTGGATGTCCGGATGTCCGTCTGTCCGTGCGTCCGTCCGGATGTCCGTCCGTCCGTCCGGATGTCCACCGTCCGGATGTCCGTCTGTCCGTCCGTCCGTCCGTCTGTCCGTCCGTGGGTCTTTCCATCCGTCTTTCGTCAGTGGAATGGCCACACGCTTTCGCCGAACACACTTTGGAATGTACAAAGTGTCCTTCAATTTTTTTTTGTCCCGGATCTCCGGACATCGGTCGGACCTAGAGAACAGACGAGGCGGGAGCGTTATACACACACATTTTTGATTGCACACGAAAGGAAAACACACATTAGCCTTAGAATAAATACAAACGCGAGAAAGGTACACACTATATAGGAACATCACAAATAAAACTACAGACAACAAGCTAGAAAGTACGAAGCGTTCGTCGCTTACACAAAAATTCGTATGGACAACGGTGACGATTGTTTATGAGTGATGTGCTTTGGGTGCATTAGAGGCAGCGGTGGCACGAGATGACGAGTGTGGTGGTGTCGTAGTGTTACCTTGAGACTGATCACAGAAAACGCCGGATTGGTCGTCGTGTGAGGACACCGGAGGTCTTGAGCAGTTTTCTTCCAGAGAAACCTCTTGAAGAAGGGGGGCCATTGTCAGATTTAGGAGGTGACAGAGAAAATGTGGCAGAAAAAAGAGAAAGACGTCAAGCCTCGCAAAAAGAATAGAATATGAGGAAAACGAAGTTGGCGATATAAAAACGAAGGTGACGTGGACAAAGGGGCCCTGGGTGTTCGATCGTGAGCGCGTGAGCTGGGCACGGGCGTCGCCGGCTTGTGTTCCGGGCGCTCCAGCTCTCGTTCTGTGTAAAGGTTTAACATGACAACAAGCATCCAATTCCAAGTTTTCAGTCTTCTCCTCCTCAAGTTGCGCGTCTTTTGCGACTGTCTCCCACGTTTGCTTACAGCGCGCCTTTGCGAACGCCAAGTACAGCCCTTGCCTTTATTTCCGTTCTCAATCATCGAACGCCGCATCCACGCAACTCTTCTAGTATGCGTCCTAACTAGACGTCCCTCGCAGAGAATTTGTGCATCTGTCTTAACATTCGAGTATCTTTGCTTACATTTCGGGGTGGTTTCCTTTCTTCTGTGCTTTGACTTAGGAACGCCGTGCGTCTCAGCCAAGCCCATGGATCTAATACTTTCCCTTACTACAGTGTTTCGCGATTGTACTGTGCTTTTCTGTCCAGGACCTGTTCCTTTCAGTGAAGTATTATTGATTCCTGCGACGCCACTCAAACAGCGACCATTTTATCATGTCCCTCATCAACATGATCGGCGTTCGACTCACTAACAACTTCATCACTACGACTGCATGTGGTAACTGAATCTACTCCTTCGTTATTGGTAATTACGAGCCTTTTTTTCTTTTTCACAGCTATCACGTTCGCTAGTCAATTCTTCTAACGAATCACAGCTGTAACCATCAGGCCCTCCGAATTTCCGCACTGAATCCACCCTTGGATTTTCTATGTCCGGTCTAACATCTGTGGCTTTTGCCAACCTCTGTTGGCACTCTCCGCCTTGATCTAAACCTATCCGCTCAGACCTGGACAAGTATGTGTCCAGTTCCTCTTTTCTGTCGTGAAGCAAAGTCATCGACACTGGACAGAATCGCGTTGACCCAGGAGGATCTGTCTCTACTATAGAGCCCCTATTTTCTGTGGTCGTGTCAATATCTGTCTCCAAAGTCCTTTGTTTCTGCAGAATAACCTCCTTCTCGCGTTCAATCCTCTTTATCTCGCGTTCCTCCTCTACGCGCCTCTCCTCGCGCGCCCGCGCTCGCTGATCTCTCGGCCTCTTTACTTCGCGTTCATAGGGGGTTATGGCTTCTTCACCCGACAAACCTAGTTGTACTGCCAGCTCTAAAATCTTCATCAGGAGCATCCTGCCCGCCAAACAGAAATCTGTGAGATCCACAATAAAAAATAAGAAAAAGGAATCCTGGCAGGCTCGCCACTTTAATGCCTTTAATGTCTCATGCTCACGTCCGTCCGGTGTCCGTCCGTCTGTCCGTCCGTCCGTCCGGATGTCAGTCCGTCCGTCCGGATGTCCCTCTGTCCGTCCGGATGTCCGTCCGTCCGTCCGTCCATCCGGATGTCCGTCTGTCCGTCCGTCCGGATGTCCGTCCGTCCGTCTGTAAGTCCGGATGTCCGTCCATCGGTCCGTCCGTCCGGATGTCCGTCTGTCCGTCCGTCCGTCCGGATGTCCGTCCGTCCGTCCGAATGTCCGTCCGTCCGTCCGGATATCCGTCCGTCCGTCAGTCCGGATGTCCGTCTTTCCGTCTGTCTGTCCGTCCGTCCGGATGTCCGTCCGTCCGGTGTCCGTCCGTCCATCCGGATGTCCGTCCGTCCGTCCGTTTGGATGTCCGTCCATCCGGATGTCCGTCTGTCCGTCCGTCCGTCCATCCGGATGTCCGCCTGTCCGTCCGTCCATCCGGATGTGCGTCCGTCCGGTGTCCGTCCGTCCGTCCGTCCGTCCGTCTGTCCGTCCGAATGTCCGTCCGTCCGTCCGGATGTCCGTCTGGCCGTCCGGATGTCCGTCCGTCCGTCCGGATGTCCGTCTGTCCGTCCGTCCATCCGGATGTCCGTCCGTCCATCCGGATGTCCGTCCCTCTGTCCGGATGTCCGTCCGTCCTCCGTCCGTCCGTCTGGATGTCCGGATGTCCGTCTGTCCGTGCGTCCGTCCGGATGTCCGTCCGTCCGTCCGGATGTCCACCGTCCGGATGTCCGTCTGTCCGTCCGTCCGTCCGTCTGTCCGTCCGTGGGTCTTTCCATCCGTCTTTCGTCAGTGGAATGGCCACACGCTTTCGCCGAACACACTTTGGAATGTACAAAGTGTCCTTCAATTTTTTTGTCCCGGATCTCCGGACATCGGTCGGACCTAGAGAACAGACGAGGCGGGAGCGTTATACACACACATTTTTGATTGCACACGAAAGGAAAACACACATTAGCCTTAGAATAAATACAAACGCGAGAAAGGTACACACTATATAGGAACATCACAAATAAAACTACAGACAACAAGCTAGAAAGTACGAAGCGTTCGTCGCTTACACAAAAATTCGTATGGACAACGGTGACGATTGTTTATGAGTGATGTGCTTTGGGTGCATTAGAGGCAGCGGTGGCACGAGATGACGAGTGTGGTGGTGTCGTAGTGTTACCTTGAGACTGATCACAGAAAACGCCGGATTGGTCGTCGTGTGAGGACACCGGAGGTCTTGAGCAGTTTTCTTCCAGAGAAACCTCTTGAAGAAGGGGGCCATTGTCAGATTTAGGAGGTGACAGAGAAAATGTGGCAGAAAAAAGAGAAAGACGTCAAGCCTCGCAAAAAGAATAGAATATGAGGAAAACGAAGTTGGCGATATAAAAACGAAGGTGACGTGGACAAAGGGGCCCTGGGTGTTCGATCGTGAGCGCGTGAGCTGGGCACGGGCGTCGCCGGCTTGTGTTCCGGGCGCTCCAGCTCTCGTTCTGTGTAAAGGTTTAACATGACAACAAGCATCCAATTCCAAGTTTTCAGTCTTCTCCTCCTCAAGTTGCGCGTCTTTTGCGACTGTCTCCCACGTTTGCTTACAGCGCGCCTTTGCGAACGCCAAGTACAGCCCTTGCCTTTATTTCCGTTCTCAATCATCGAACGCCGCATCCACGCAACTCTTCTAGTATGCGTCCTAACTAGACGTCCCTCGCAGAGAATTTGTGCATCTGTCTTAACATTCGAGTATCTTTGCTTACATTTCGGGGTGGTTTCCTTTCTTCTGTGCTTTGACTTAGGAACGCCGTGCGTCTCAGCCAAGCCCATGGATCTAATACTTTCCCTTACTACAGTGTTTCGCGATTGTACTGTGCTTTTCTGTCCAGGACCTGTTCCTTTCAGTGAAGTATTATTGATTCCTGCGACGCCACTCAAACAGCGACCATTTTATCATGTCCCTCATCAACATGATCGGCGTTCGACTCACTAACAACTTCATCACTACGACTGCATGTGGTAACTGAATCTACTCCTTCGTTATTGGTAATTACGAGCCTTTTTTTTCTTTTTCACAGCTATCACGTTCGCTAGTCAATTCTTCTAACGAATCACAGCTGTAACCATCAGGCCCTCCGAATTTCCGCACTGAATCCACCCTTGGATTTTCTATGTCCGGTCTAACATCTGTGGCTTTTGCCAACCTCTGTTGGCACTCTCCGCCTTGATCTAAACCTATCCGCTCAGACCTGGACAAGTATGTGTCCAGTTCCTCTTTTCTGTCGTGAAGCAAAGTCATCGACACTGGACAGAATCGCGTTGACCCAGGAGGATCTGTCTCTACTATAGAGCCCCTATTTTCTGTGGTCGTGTCAATATCTGTCTCCAAAGTCCTTTGTTTCTGCAGAATAACCTCCTTCTCGCGTTCAATCCTCTTTATCTCGCGTTCCTCCTCTACGCGCCTCTTCTCGCGTGCCCGCGCTCGCTCATCTCTCCGCCTCTTTACTTCGCGCTCATAGAGAGTTATGGCTTCTTCACCCGACAAACCTAGCTGTACTGCCACCTCTAAAATCTTCATCAGGTCCATCCTCCCCGCCAAACAGAAATCTGTGAGATCCACAACAAAAAATAAGAAAAACGAATCCTGGCAGGCTCGCCACTTATTTTTGTCACGGATCTCCGGACATCGGTCGGACCTAGAGAACAGACGAGGCGGAAGCGTTATACACACACATTTTTAATTGCACACATAAGGAAAACACACGTTAGCCTTAGAATAAATGCAAACGCGAAAAAGGTACACACTAAATAGAACATCACAAATAAAAAAAATTGGCCGCGTATCTGCGTGCTTCGCTGCAAATGTCATCGAAAGACGATAGTCTTTTGCCGGTCTCATCCGCGGCCACCTGTGATGCTGTTCTCGACCATTTCCGTCCTGGCATGACCAAGCGTCTTCTCGCCGCAAGCGCGGTGTTTTTGGCAGCGTGTAAAAAGCTGAGAAGGCGCGCAGAGCGACCACAAAAAGAGATTCTCTTGTTTGCAGCGACGAGGGCAGACTGCGCCAGCTATCGCGCGTCGGATGAAACACGCGGCACTTAGCGCGACCTCGGAGATAGACGACGGCTCTTCGCTTTTGCAAGGCAGCCCGCATTTTCAGCGCAGCCTAAGAAACACTAGGGTCTTTAGAATTAAGTATCTATGTATTTTCTATAAAAGAACACACCACTTAATACTTCCGTATTGTTGTTGCGCCTCAGATATGCGTAATATTTGCTTTTTGGTCGACAATGTTCACAAGTATGCACAAAAACGACTGATCAAGTTGGCCGGGCGTTCAGAAAGCAGTCAAACTTTGGCCAGCCGCTGAATCGTGCGACGTGCCGACAAACAGAGAAACAGACAGACAGACGGACAGACCAAAATGTCTCCGTTTAGGTATCCCAAGAAAGACTATCGTCTTTAAAACTACAGACAACAAGCTAGAAAGTACGAAGCGTTCGTCGCTTACACAAAAATTCGTATGGACAACTGTGACGATTGTTTATGAGTGATGTGCTTTGGGTGCATTAGAGGCAGCGGTGGCACGAGATGACGAGCGTGGTGATGTCGAAGTGTTAGCTGGAGACTGATCACAGAAAACGCCGGATTGGTCCTCGTGTGAGGACACCGGAGGTCTTGAGCAGTTTTCTTCCAGAGAAACCTCTTGAAGAAGGGGGCCATTGTCAGATTTAGGAGGTGACAGAGAAAATGTGGCAGAAAAAAAGAGAAAGACGTCAAGCCTCGCAAAAAGAATAGAATATGAGGAAAACGAAGTTGGCGATATAAAAACGAAGGTGACGTGGACAAAGGGGCCCTGGGTGTTCGATCGTGAGCGCGTGAGCTGGGCACGGGCGTCGCCGGCTTGTGTTCCGGGCGCTCCAGCTCTCGTTCTGTGTAAAGGTTTAACATGACAACAAGCATCCAATTCCAAGTTTTCAGTCTTCTCCTCCTCAAGTTGCGCGTCTTTTGCGACTGTCTCCCACGTTTGCTTACAGCGCGCCTTTGCGAACGCCAAGTACAGCCCTTGCCTTTATTTCCGTTCTCAATCATCGAACGCCGCATCCACGCAACTCTTCTAGTATGCGTCCTAACTAGACGTCCCTCGCAGAGAATTTGTGCATCTGTCTTAACATTCGAGTATCTTTGCTTACATTTCGGGGTGGTTTCCTTTCTTCTGTGCTTTGACTTAGGAACGCCGTGCGTCTCAGCCAAGCCCATGGATCTAATACTTTCCCTTACTACAGTGTTTCGCGATTGTACTGTGCTTTTCTGTCCAGGACCTGTTCCTTTCAGTGAAGTATTATTGATTCCTGCGACGCCACTCAAACAGCGACCATTTTATCATGTCCCTCATCAACATGATCGGCGTTCGACTCACTAACAACTTCATCACTACGACTGCATGTGGTAACTGAATCTACTCCTTCGTTATTGGTAATTACGAGCCTTTTTTTTCTTTTTCACAGCTATCACGTTCGCTAGTCAATTCTTCTAACGAATCACAGCTGTAACCATCAGGCCCTCCGAATTTCCGCACTGAATCCACCCTTGGATTTTCTATGTCCGTCTAACATCTGTGGCTTTTGCCAACCTCTGTTGGCACTCTCCGCCTTGATCTAAACCTATCCGCTCAGACCTGGACAAGTATGTGTCCAGTTCCTCTTTTCTGCCGTGAAGCAAAGTCATCGACACTGGACAGAATCGCGTTGACCCAGGAGGATCTGTCTCTACTATAGAGCCCCCTATGTTCTGTGGTCGTGTCAATGTCTGTCTCCAAAGTCCTTTGTTTCTGCAGAATAACCTCCTTCTCGCGTTCAATCCTCTTTATCTCGCGTTCCTCCTCTACGCGCCACTCCTCGCGTGCCCGCGCTCGCTGATCTCTCCGCCTCTTTACTTCGCGCTCATAGAGGGTTATGGCTTCTTCACCCGACAAACCTAGCTGTACTGCCAGCTCTAAAATCTTCATCAGGTCCATCCTCCCCGCCAAACAGAAATCTGTGAGATCCACAACAAAAAATAAGAAAAAGGAATCCTGGCAGGCTCGCCACTTATTTTTGTCAAGGATCTCCGGACATCGGTCGGACCTAGAGAACAGACGAGGCGGGAGCGTTATACACACACACTTTTGATTGCACACGAAAGAAAAACACACATTAGCCTTAGAATAAATACAAACGCGAAAAAGGTACACACTATATAGGAACATCACAAATAAAACTACAGACAACAAGCTAGAAAGTACGAAGCGTTCGTCGCTTACACAAAAATTCGTATGGACAACGGTGACGATTGTTTATGAGTGATGTGCTTTGGGTGCATTAGAGGCAGCGGTGGCACGAGATGACGAGTGTGGTGGTGTCGTAGTGTTACCTTGAGACTGATCACAGAAAACGCCGGATTGGTCCTCGTGTGAGGACACCGGAGGTCTTGAGCAGTTTTCTTCCAGAGAAAACTCTTGAAGAAGGGGGCCATTGTCAGATTTAGGAGGTGACAGAGAAAATGTGGCAGAAAAAAGAGGAAGACGTCAAGCCTCGCAAAAAGAATAGAATATGAGGAAAACGAAGTTGGCGATATAAAAACGAAGGTGACGTGGACAAAGGGACCCTGGGTGTTCGATCGTGAGCGCGCGAGCTGGGCACGAGCGTCGCCGGCTTGTGTTCCGGGTGCTCCAGCTCTCGTTTTACGGCATCGCACCGTTGACTCCGGCTGGCTAAAGAACCGGAAGGCAAGCACTAGAACCCGCAGTGGCCTGGGAGCGCCATCGGCTTGTGTACCGAGTGCACCGTCCTACGGCACAGCACCGTAGGCCTCGTCTGAGCCAGATCCTGTCCCTGGGGGACGCTGGCCGGCGAAGTACCTGCGACGCGCAGGTCACTGAACTCCTGAGCCTCCCAGCCTCAACGACAATGGCAGTTAGCGTTCCTCGCCAGTGAAGGACGGCGTCACCAAGTTGGACGCCGACGTCAACGCCAGTGCCACCCTGCAACGCCTCGCCTCATCAGGAACCTGATGAGGCGAGGCATTTTTGTGTAAGCGACGAACGCTTTTTTTTACACATTTTTGTGTAAGCGACGAACGCTTCGTACGTTCTAGCTTGTTGTCTGTAGTTTTATTTGTGATGTTCCTATTTAGTGTGTACCTTTTTCGCCTTTGCATTTATTCTAAGGCTAATGTGTGTTTTCCTTTCGTGTGCAATTAAAAATGTGTGTGTATAACGTTCCCGCCTCATCTGTTCTCTCTGTCCGACCGATGTCCGGAGATCCGTGACAGTAGCACACATTAAACCATTACAGAACCAGAAAATCTGAATAACGAATGAACTCACGATGCGTGATAGCGTAAACTACAAATTATTGAGCACATCTGTCTTGCCTTACGTGTTGCACTTGCTTAAACAATGTGCAGGTGCAGTACTGGTTGGAAACGTGGCACAAGATTACAAACGAGAAGAAACAAAGTCACAGAAAGAACGGCAACTCACACTTGAGTTCGCGTTCATCTGTTCTTGACTTTTTTCTTCTTGTTTTTAAGCTTGCGCCACATCTTTCATGTATGTGTGTACCAACCGACCCAAGAAATCGGATTGGTAAGTTTGGTTACAGTTCTACAAAGTAGAGGAAAAAAAACTTCCCCATCTCCCGCTAAAGAGAACCATCTGTGGATGCGAAGCAGCGGAGAGATGGTTAGTTTGAGTGGCAGATTGTGTAATTTTATTGAGAGGATGAATGATAATGTATAAGGGAAGACTGAGAATGTGATGGTTGCATGTTTATTTAGGGAACGTACGCGATTCTTAGCGTCGATGCACGAAACGCTTTGAAGACGACGGCCTGGTGATCGGTGAAGTGTAGCGTCAAGGGTTGCTTTTCAAGAGTTTTCATTGCGAAGTTTGCTAAGATGAGGTCTATGCACGTTCCCCTTACGGTGGTCGCTGGTATGTGGTCGTAGGAAATGCATCGCAAAGAGTAGACGTCTAGCATGTGGTGGACCAGCCAATCGTTCGTCGTTATATCCACGTTGAAATCACCCGCAAGTACGAAGGGCGCGTGTCTGTATGTCTTTGTGTACTGTGCCATGGCCTTTTCTAAGTAACGTTCGATGGTCCCTCTGGAAATGTTGGGTGCGAGATACATTGTCATGATTACGATGTTGTTGTCGTTGTCAAAGTAGAGTCTAACGGCCGAGTGCTCTCCGTTGTGTGCTTTGCCGGTAGGTTGTAGATTTAAGGCTTTTGCGTGGAAAGGGCGTTTGACGTACATGGCGACACCACCGGCAGGACGTTCTGTCTCCTCAGTACACGCGATCGCTTCGTAGCCGTTGACCGTCGGTCTTGCGGCGTTCCACGTTTCTGTGAGACACAGTACGTCTGCTTCGGTTAGGAAGCGATCACGTTCGATGTCTCTGGCGTGTGCGTTGAGGGATCGACTGTTTAGCAGCGCTATAGTGAGCTCCGTTTCGGGGTCGACGTCCTCTCGGAAAGCGCGGAGGTATTGCTGAGTAACGGTGTCGAGACGTTTGAATTCATCGATCATAAACTAGCCCACGTTGTTGTTCTTGGGGTGGAAGCGATGGTCACCGGCAGCGTTAGTCAGGTAGAGGTTTTGAATGCTGGTGCACCTGGTTAAGGCAACGTAGACGAGTTTGTGTGGGTGCGTCTTCGAGTATTCGTATACAATGGAAGAGTAGGTTCCTCCCTGGGGACTTGTCTGCGGTTACGGCGCTCGCCTGGACCAGGGGGAATTGTGTCAACATTGTGTCGTTTGCATGCGACACCGCTGTTGCGGTGGATCGTCAACGTGATGTGCCGCGGTTCTATGGGTATCCACGTCGTGTCAACGACATAGCCCAAACGTTTCGCTTCGCTCACTGCGTGGTTGGAACGAAGTCGAGCGAGCTTCCCCGTTGTGGGAACGTCGAACTGTAACCACAATCGTCTGGGAAACGCGCCTTCTTCGTCTTGATGGGATTATGTGCGACACTTTGTTGACAATGTTTTAGGGTTCCCACTGTGCCGTTGATGATGTCTATGTTAGCCGTTATCATGTAGGGCTTGTTGTAGACTAGTAGGATTTGCTCGGGTAGGTTAGCGAATTCTGTGTTAGACATCTTGGCCACCTTCTCCTTGTCTATGGCTTCTTTCATTGCGCATCCCAGGAAGGTGTCCTGGGTTCGCACTACTTGATGTTGTTGTTCGTCGTTGTTGTAGGAGCAAGTGGCCGCCACGAAGGTGTTGAATGTGTTGACGTCTTCGTTACTGTAGAAGAGGCGAACTGCTTCTGGGGCGGGCCTGAGTGCGTTCTCCGCGGTAAGGATGCGACTCTCCAGTAGGCCACTTCGCTGTCGTCGAGAGCCCTTCCGTCTCCTATCTTGGTCAGTTGACTCGAGAAGGAGGCGACGGCTTGCCTGGACAACCTGGACTAAAGGGAAGTAGTCCATGTAGTGCCAATTGATTGTTGTTCCGAAAAGCCCTCCCGTCTCCCCGACACCGCTCGTAGATTTCGCTGGCGCGAACGGAGCGTAGTTGTCTGAGGTCTCCGGACATGACTCTGGTGACTGTAGTGGTGGTTGACGTCCTTCATATTACTACAGTGTTCTGGTTCGCATAGTAGGCGCTTCCCTACTTCATGAAAGTGGCCGGACCCGGGACGCGGGACGGCGGACGCGGGACGGACATAGCCCCTGAGCATAAGATGCTTCGCATCTAAAAGTTATACCATCTCGCGCTAAAGGGAACCATGTGTAGATGCGAAGCAGCGGGCTCTAACGCTTACACTGGCGGCGGCGTTGACGCTGGCGCTCATCGCAGCGTTGCGCAGGAGAAAAAACAGAGGAGGCGCAAAGCACGCAGTGATGGAGCGGTGTTTCCTACTGGAACATGTCAATCGCTGCTAATGGGCAATGAGAGACAGAAGGCTCCGACTGTACACAGAGACCCGCAGTCCGCTTTTAGTTAACGCGCACGCTGCGAATTTTTATTGTTCAACAACGCACAGGAGAAATCTCCCACCGGCACCACCTTGCGGGTCAAGATAGGGGTGGCCAGTGAATGGTTGTGCAGCGCGAGCAGTCGGTTTTTCGAACCAAGGAACTCGCTAGCAGACGCTGCCTGCGTCGGCGTCGCGAGGCGAGAGAGGGGGGAGTGTAGGAGAGGAGAAAGTGGGGGGGACGCGCATGCGCAGTGGGAGTGTGGACGCCGCGGGCAGGGATGCCTAGAGGAGAGAGGGGGCAGCGTAGGAGAGAGAGAAGAGGGACGCGCATGCGCAGTGGGAGTCAGGCAGAACACTGTTGACAAGCAGAGCAATGTTGTACAACAAGGCCGTCCACCACCACTACAGTCACTAGAGTCGTGGCCAAGAACATAGAGAGGCAGCTTAGCAATGGCTAGGTAGGTGGTGTCTGTCGCCCAGGTTGGCTCCATTCCTTGATCTTGCTTGGATGTGCTTGCGGGGGCATCCCTCCTTCCCACGTCCTACACCCCTCCAGAGCATGCGCGTTCCCTCCACATCTCTCTCCTCTGCAACGCTCACCCCCTTTCTCTCCTCTAGCAATCTTCTACTGTAAGGAGCGGCGCCCACGTCCAGCACCCCTCTAGAGCATGCGTGTCCCCTCCCCCCTCTCTCTTCTCTCCAACGCTCACCCCCTTTCTCTCCTCTAGGAATCCTCTACTTTACGGAGCGGCGTCCGCGTTCCACATCCCCACAGCGGATGTGCGTCCTCTCTCTCCTCTACGCTCACCCCCTCTCTCTCCTCCAGGAATCCTCTACGGAGCCATATAAGAACCCCTATCCCTCCACTTCACCGACCATAAAGCCGTTTTAATGAAGGGGGACCGCAAGCCACGTCTAGCTACCATTTACCAATAAAAAATTCCCCATCTCCCGCTAAAGGGAACCATGTGCGGATGCGAAGCAGCGGGGAGACAATTAGCTTGAGCGGGAGGAACGTCGCCGCTCACATTTCACGGGAGTGGTCCGGGCGCTCATCACGGCGCTGAACAGGAGAGAGAATGAGGCGCGCGCGCTCCGTCATTTTAATACCGCGGAACTACCGTGGCACCCCCCAGCGGAGTAAGCAGCTGTCACACCACCTGTCGTTCACGCCGCTCCGTAGAGGATTCCTAGAGGAAAGGACGGGTGGGACCGTAGGACACGAGAGAGAGGGGGAGGGGGACGTGCATGCGCTGTGGGGGTGTGGAACGCGTGAGCCGCTCCGTAGAGTAGATGATTCCAAGAGGAGAGAGGGGGAGAGGACGCGCATGCGCTGTGGGACGCCGGAGCCGCTCCCTAGAG
The DNA here is from genome assembly GCA_030522465.1 of Rhipicephalus appendiculatus. Lineage (NCBI taxonomy): Eukaryota > Metazoa > Arthropoda > Arachnida > Ixodida > Ixodidae > Rhipicephalus > Rhipicephalus appendiculatus. Next base: position 5,913 of record JALIZH010021292.1, on the reverse strand, counting down.
TAGAGTATTTTTAGAGGAGAGAGGGGGCGCATACGCCGCTCCGTAGAGTAGGTGATTCCTAGAGTAGATGAAGGGGGTGAGCGTAGGAGAGCACAGGGGTGGGGACGCTCCGTAGAGTAGACGAATCCTAGAGGAGAGAAAGGGGAGGGGACGCGCATGCGTTGTGGTGGTGTGGGACGCGGGAAGGAGGGACGGACTAAGCCCTCTCCAAACACATGCAAGCAAGATTAAGGAATGGGGTCAACCTGGGCGACAGACACCACCTGCCTAGCCATTGCTAAGCAGCCTCTATGTGCTCTCGGCCATGACTCAAGGAATGGGGACAACCTGGCCGACAGACACCACCTGCCTAGCCATTGTTAAGCAGCCTCTCTGTGCTCTCGGCCATGACTCTGGTGACTGTGTTAGGGTTGACGGCCTTCATATTACTACAGGGTTCTGGTTCGCATAATGGGTGCTTCCCTACTTCATGACAGTGGCCGGACGCGGGACGGGGGGACGCGGGAGGGACGGACTGAGCCCCGAGCATAAGATGCTACTCATCTAATAAAATTTCTTGTATATAGACTATTTTACGAATGTGTCTGAGTGCCGCCATATTGGGCTGTTAACCTTTGTGTTTTGTATCTTTAACAACTAAACGAACAGTGTTACGGTAGACGGATACGCATGAAAACGGTTGGGTTGGTGCGTACGGTGTTTCTTGGCCTATTAATTCATGTCGCGATATACAAAAACAAGAAAACATCGGCTTAACAGCCCAAGATGGCGGCGCCCAGATGCCTTATGGAAAATAGTCTATATACACACAGTGTTTGTCACGTCTTTGATGATGTACTGGAAGAAAATTCACGGAAGATTCACGGTTTACCGATGAACCTCCAGAGCTTCACCCACTCATCATCATTCACTCCGTGGATATGCTGTGATTTTTTTAAAGGGTTTGCGCATACGCAGTAAGGGTGGTCACGCCGCACACCACCACCACCACCATCGGATTAAGCTTCGCCATAAGATGCTTCACATCTAAAATGTTCCTGCAGCAAGCCCCAATCCAAAGAAACCATGTTTGCGATTGTCAGCTGCCTGTGCCTGCTGGCCCTGATCAGCCTGGTGGTTTTCGTCGTCATTACTACCACCAATATAGGGAACCAAAGCTCAAGTTTGCGGAGCGACGACAGCGCCGCGCTGCGGCTCTGGAGAGAAGCGCTGGTGAAACTGGGGATAAGCGCGGCGGAGGGCGCGCCTGTTTCACCGACAGCCGACAGCGGCGGCACGCGTGCGCACGCGTTCTTCGGTCGGTGCGGGGAGCTTAGACGTTGTACCGTGAGCTTGGCGCGCTGAACCGAGAGGCTTGCTTTGCGAAGCTGCATTTCCGCGATGGTAGAAGCGACCCCACGAAAGCGGAAGCGAGGTCTGAAGTATTACAGTGTGCGACAGCAGTGCAGACAGTACCAAGGCACGCTGTCAGCCTGTAAAACTGTATCAGTTCCCGGACAAGTCGTACGAGAGAGCAAGTACACAAGCGTGGATCACCGCAGTTAAAGGAATAAAGTTCTAGCTCTGTCTCGCCGTCCGTTTTCGCTGACTCAATTCTTCGCTTGAAATCGTTTGTTTCGACTACCTGAATCAGCACGTAACGCGGCGCGTGCATGCAACGACTACAGTAGTGATTGCTCGCCGTCTCTCATTTTTACATCCAATTACGGTTGTATGTTGAAGCAACTTTGTGTTTTGATTTCTTGTGTTTGTGAGAACTAGCTGTCGTTGTAGGATGTTCACACTCACATACTTCATACCGCGGTTAGCGTTGCGGTGTTGGTTGCGTTCAAGTGAACTCCGCACAAGGCTGCAGCATCGCGCCGGAACGAACGCCTGTGCATTTTCAGCAAACTTTGACATCGTTTAGCTGGTTTGTTCTGTTTTTGTCGCTTTATTAGGGTGGTATATATTTAAACCGCTGAATCTAACTGGAACTTCATTCATGAATTGTAATTGCCATCTTAGGAGATTGTGCGGTTTTCTTTCACGCGCACCGCGCACTCGTACATTGCTTCGAGTGTGCGTTTACGGGTGCGCTTTGCGCGAGCTCGTCGCCCGATACCACATCGCGCCTGAAATTCGACACCTCTCACGCTGAGCCGCGTTCGCGCAGCAAGTCTTATACACGCTGTAAAGTCGATATTCTCATAAAAAGGGAGTGCAATCACGAAGCGAAAAAAAAAGACTGACAGACAGACGAGGCGAGCAGTTCTACTTGCTTCGCAGCAGTTAAAGCTAAGCTAAGCTAGCTGCCTCGTGGCTAAGTCAGTGGGTGATGCTCCAGCGGCAAGGAGGGCATGCCTCGAACCTTCTCAGCCTTTTCAGTGCCACGGCCGTGTAGTCTTTGTTTCTTTCTCTCTTTTTTTTTTCTTTTGGGCACGCCGCGAAAGTTCGTTCACTACAGTACGCGTTTGCCACTGCCAGCCTGCACATCTAAACAACAATCACATGTTTTTCATAGTCGACAACGTGGAACATCGATAACCGTGATTAACGAACTTCTCTCCTTTGATTACGTTCGCTTTTCGAAGTGCCTGTCCAGCGGGGAGATCTTTTTCAAGCGGTACATAGCGAAGCGCTGCGCGAGAGCTTTGCACGCGCACGGAAGCGAGCGGCAGCGCGGCAGAGAGAACGGAAACTGCGCGGCGCTTACCCCCACTTTCTATTTTTTTGCGAGGCGCAGCAAGCGCAGCGCGAAAGCGCTGCACGTGCACGGAAGCGAGCGGAAGCGCGGCGGAGAGAAGAAAAAACGCGCAACGTATATTCCCAGTTTCTATTTTAAAGACGATAGTCTTTCTTGGGATACCTAAACGAAGAAATTTTGGTCTGTCTGTCTGTCTGTTTCTCTGTTTGTCGGCACGTCGCACGATTCAGCTAGCTGGCCAAAGTTTAACCCCTTGCCTTACGACCTCCAATCTTGACCGAAAAGCATGTGTTCATACGGGTGAGCGTGGGCAATTAAAAATCAAATATTACGCATACCTGAGGCGCAACATCAATACCTTAGTACTATTCACAGTGTTCCTTTAAAACAAAATCTATGGATACGTAATTATAAAGATCCTAGTGTTTATTACGCGGCGCTGAAAATGCGCCGCTGTGTACAAAACAAGTCTCCGCCCAGTGATTTAACTTCCACGCTGTGGTGCTGCCACCTGGCAGCAGCATAGTTCAACACAAGCCAATGTTCCCCGGTAGCGCTGTAGATGGCGTCCTCTTCTGTTTTATCAATGCCAGCCAGATGCGGCTGATTCATCGTAGAAGAGCGCTGTCTCAGGCAAGGCAAAACATATATGACCGCTTGATGAAATACGACCCACTCTACAAGACATGATCAGAGAACGCAGAGAAAAGACCGACGACCGAATTTCAGCGGAGAAACGCCGGCGTCCGTCTAAGCGTGCCCGGAAAACGTCCGAAAAACGAGCCCAGCGGCTAGCCCAGCTATTAAATTGTGGTACTCATGCCGCTCATGCAGTGCAGTCGGCACAAGACTATCGTCTTTCGACGACATTTGCAGCGAAGCACGCAGATACGCGGCCAATTTTTTCCGCCAGAGATGGCGCTGCCTGTTAAGAGTCGCAGCGCCACTGAGCGCTGCTTTGGGAGCCTATAGGTGAGTTTTCCCACTCTACTTGAGCAAAATACACGTGGAAAAGAGGAGTACAGAGCGCCAATTAAGAGGAAAAGAGGAGTACAGAGCGCCTTCAAGCGCCAATTATTGACAGTGTAGCGATGCATTGGAACCTAGAAATGGGTTCCACTCTCGAGAGCCTTCTAGTGGGTCATCTGCAAAAAGGACGCCGCTCGCGCTGAGATTTCGTGCCTGGCCGTGGCTGTGGTCATTACGCAGTATCTCCGAGTACCGGCAAATAAACGCCTTAACAAATTGGTGGAGGTGCTGGGTAATGGCGCGCAGTGTCCCAGTTCTCGTACCATCAGTGCCATTTCCGCGTCTGATCCGTCACCTGCTGACGTATCTGGTCCCTCCATTGCTGATAACCTTACGTCGGTCCAGCGTTCCCAGCTTCTGGGCCTGCTGCAAGAATTTCGTTCTTCTTTCGATGTCGGGCAAACTTCTCTTGGTCGCACGTCCGCTGTTACACATCGCATCGACACTGGCGGCCAGCCACCGTTACGGCAACGTCTATATTGCGTGTCGCCTGCCGAACGTCAGGGTAATTATTGAGCAAGTAGAAGACATGCTCCGACGCGACGTAATTCGGCCCTCGGACAGCCCATGGGCGTCTCCTGTTGTTCTCGTTGCGAAGAAAGACGGTTCTTTGCGGTTTTGTGTGGACTACCGACGCCTCAACAAGATCACTCGTAAGGACGTGTATCCACTACCGCGAATAGACGACGCGATTGATAGCCTGCAAGGATCAGAATTCTTTTCATCTCTCGCTTTGCGCTCAGGGTACTGGCAAGTACCTATGGCTCAAGACGCTCGACGGAAGACCGCCTTTGTCACGCCCGACGGCTTGTACGAATTCAACATCATGCCGTTTGGGCTGTGCAATGCGCCCGCCACCTTTGAGCGCATGATGGATACCGTTCTGCGCAGCCTGAAATGGCACACGCAGTGGCGTACCAACTTGTTCACGAGTGGGGGGGCCGAGTATTCCGCACCTCCGTCGGCCATACATATATATATATATATATATATATATACATACATATATATATATATATATATATATATATATATATATATATATATATATATATATATATATATATATATATATATATATATATATATATATATATGAATGGGTCACTCTATATCAAGTGTAACACGTGAATTTTCGACCATCTCCGATCGCGCTGAAAAAAATAATTGGGCTAGTACATGTGAGTGTGAGAAGTACTTATTGAGGCGTTATATTTCGGCAAAAAATTTTGCGTTGGTTAGAGGGCGCTTCGAAGTTTGACCAAGGAAGTGAAAGTGTGCCGCACTGAATAATTTATATAAAATTACTGGTTTGAGTAATTACTACGAAACAATTTTTTCCTTAATTTCAAGCCACTGATCTTTCAGAACTATTCATTTTCCTTTGAAGTTTCGTTATTTCTGGCATTGGCAAAAAATCGCAAAATGCTGCATGGTTAGCGTTTTCTAGAAAAAGCAAAATTTTTTTGGCGAGTAATATATTCACATTGTGGGCTTTAGAGGTTCCTACAATAACTTATAAAAAATTCTGTGGGAGCGAATGAAGCAGAAACATCACCACAATATTGTGAGAAAGTTGGGAAAATAGCATTTCCACCCCTATTGCGACATCTTTTTCGCAACGTAGCGGTCCAAGTAAAAATATGGCTTATACATCTTTGTGTAGTACGCTTTGTTGGTATGACGTACGAAAAATTTTGAAAGAGTAGTTTTTGTTTTCAGCGTAAAAACATTTTCGAACTGAACAACCACAAGGTTGTAAGAAGTTAGCCTTTGCCTCGCCTTCACTGCATGGAACATTAGTACAGGATTCCCTGCGGGAGCCCTTTCGCAGTGATTAATGCAAAACATACAACTGCCTGCCGCTTATTTTAGTAATGCCGCTGTGTGCTATGTCAGAAATTCCAATAGTGCTAAAATTAAGGAGATGTATGTTCCCCCCTTGGACCATCGAAGGGCAGGTAATATTCAACCATTTCATGGACCAAAGTGGCAGAATCATAATGTAGTTGGCAGTCTGCAAACAGTTCATCGTGCTTGGCTTCTGTTAATTAAGATACATAATATTAGGTAATAATTAAGGGCATAATCGGCACACTGCATGCGCTTCTCGCGAAAAAACAAAAAATTTTATGTGAAAAGTTCACGAATGCACCTTGTGTTCACGAAAACCAGGTAATGCTTCACTGCATGGCACG
>JALIZH010021291.1:0-52149 GCA_030522465.1 Rhipicephalus appendiculatus | reverse complement strand
TAACAGAAGGCCCTAGCCAAGGTTTTCTTTTTTTTTTATTTGTATACCCTACGACCCCAAGGGCGAAGGGGAGGGGGGGTTCACAAAGAAGCAAAAGATAGTCACAATATGGGCAAAATACACTAAATGAAAAAAAGGAAGCGAGAAAGAAAACACTACAAATACAATGCAAAAATGAAAAAAGATTGACAGTATTATCAAGGACAGTGCAGTACCAAATCCTTTTCGAACCTATTTAACCGAATTTTCATCAGTCGCACATTTCGGTGGCGGAGTCGTACCCAAACGCCCCGCGGTGTCGTACACGAGGAAGATGGTGCCGGCGCGCGTACAGAAAGGCGACCAATGAAGGTGCGCCGGTTGCATACGTATTTGTCTGCGTCGTTTTCCAATAAGTGACGCTCTCTCGATAGATGCATGCCGCTGATCAGCCGTGTCTCATGCGGCAGTGCGATCTTTTATCGAGGTCAGTTGAGATTTCATGTGGCCACACTTCACTGTTGCCTGGCTATGAACTTATGATCGTATGATCGTCGTTGTTGTCTGTAGCAACTGAAGCTTTGCGCACCTACTCACGTTAATGATGCTCCAATTCCTGGCATGGAGGTAGGAAATGGTTAGGAGGGAGCATAGAAAAGTAGTCGGTCGGGCGCGTACATGTCGAGCGTCGCTGGCATTCTAATACTGTCTGTTCCTACAAGGGCCTGTCATCAAGGCGGGCCAACACGTTTCACTAGCGGCCACCTGTTCGCGCTATAGAGAGGACAGCAAGTAAGAATGGGTTTTCTACAGTCCCATCGCTGCCGCAGTGCTTGCTAGCAGCGCTGTATTCCATGCCGAGATTTCTTCACTTATAGTACATACCACAAACTTTCAAGAAGTTCATCCAAGGTAAGATGTCGTTACAGCTGGCTTTGAAAGACGCATAGATAAAACGAAAAACACGCGAACAATTCTGAGCATTCACTTGACCCTTCCTGGCAGGATCTTGTGGCTTGAGGCTTTTTGAACGCGCATTTACGATCACAATGGTGCGAAAGCGTCGAGACACAACTACAGATCCGGGTACATTGTTGCCGGTGTACCCTGACGATGTACCCCCATGATGGATGGCGGAGAGTTGGCAACTTCCAAATATTTGTTATAAGTTAGACTTTTAACCTACAAAGATCCAGTCATCTTTTTAAAGGCGTCTAGCATCAACGCAGCATGTATTCCTTCGGAGAAAGTGCTGCGTTGTGAGAAAGAGAGAGAGGGGTTTATTCAGAGAAAGGCAGAGAGGTCGGCCTGAGTAATAGCATGCTCTAGCCTGCTACTCTACACCGGGGGAGTGGAAAGGGGAAGAAAAAGAGTAATGGATGACGATGGTGAGTTAGAGAGGTGAGTATATACAGTCCTGTCAAAATGAGAAAATGTTACAGCCGTGCATCTAGTCCAGTTGCGCTTAAGGCTATGACCTCTCTTACTACCACAGCTGCACTGTTGGTGTCAGGCCAAGAGCCCAACACAGTCTCATCAGTTAATGACCCATTGCGAAATCGTTCAGTACAAGAAATCAGTGTCTGTCGTTCACGTGCGTATGCCGGGCAGCCACAAAATATGTGCTCCAGTGTTTCTGGTACTTGACAGTGCTCACAATTGGGACCGGTGTCACTGCATCCGATGATATGTGCGTAATCTCTTGTGTAGGCCACACCAAGACGAATCCTTACACTTCAGCGGCCTGGTGTGTAAGGCCGCAAGAAAAGGTGTGAGGCGAAAGGTTTTCAAAACGAATAACAAACCGCGATAGTCTCGCAAGATGGAAATGTCACAAACCGCGTGATACTTGCACACGTCTCGGTTATTACGCTAACGTATTTGGCGGTCTGTGCACCAGCTTTCTTGATGATTCCGCGAGTTCCAGTATCGCGGCGGGTTTGCGTAAGGAACAACTCATCGCGGAACAGTTGGAACGCGTCCACATTTCCCAACAGCTGGTGGTATGCACGTGAGCCTCTGCCAACTCGGGTGCACGCATGTCTGCTTGCTCAGCTGGCACATGTTTTTCCAGTGAGCAAAAAGCTTGATGCTGAATTCTGCTGTCAAAGTGACTGAGGACATACGATGCTCCATCCCAAGAACGTGATGAGGATGCCAAGCGTTTTCGTATAGTTATATATTTATTTATTTATTTTTCATTTATCTTTCAGTCAGCGCTCTGCATTTGAAGTATTCAAAGGGTTAGTGCGGTACCCAGACTTCTAGTTGGTGTTGTTGTTTTCTTTTACCTAAATGCCCGGACTCTCTAAACGAAATCAGAGTAGATGAGTCATTCCACTCTGTCAAGGTAGATGACCAGAGAAGCTGCCTAGAACACGACTCAGTGGCACCAAATAATTTTGATGAAATACATACACGCGCGCCCACTTTCTTCTTGATCTGTGGTCACTACTTGTCTTGATTGGCGTGTTGCCCCTCAGGAGAGCGCACTACACGCCGACCCCATCTCCCCCTAACGGAAAAAAGCGATATTCAGTACGGAGAACGGCAGTTTTTTACAGCGAAAGCTGTTATGAGATCACAACAAGGGTGCCGTAGTTATGTCCACCACCACCGCCGCCGCCGCCGCCGGTGTCCGTAACCGCTATCGCATGAAATAAGAAAAAAAAACTTTAAGCAAAAAATGTTCAGGATGGAACGGGGTTCGAACCTGGGTCCACTCCATGCCAGCCCAGTGTTCACCACTGAGCCATGCCTGTGCTCGAAAACCCGGCGCTCAAAAACCCTATACAACCATTATGTCGGGAAGGAACCGCGTTAACATGCGCGCAATATAACGTGGTAGAAGAGTAAAACAACAACCAGGTGTCACAGAATGCCATTTGTGTAACCAGGCGTCACACAATATGAATTGCATTACGAGGGGGTCGTTGAATGCTTCCAACCCATTACAAAGGGCTCAGCCTAATTCTTCGTCGTCATCAGCCACCGAATCAATTAATGGAGTAGTGGGTACCTTGCAAGCGTACTTCTATTAGTAGCCCCAAGATATATTGCAACGGGTTTTAGAAATGGTGCTCTCCCAGCTTTCGCTGTGACTCATGCTGCGCGTTCCGCGCAGGCCTGGCGGTTTTTAAACAACGTAGCAAACAACCAAGACAACGACCAAAGTATTGTTGTCGAACAAGGCGCTTTTCCCACGTTCGCTCCGTATTGCTGATCACCAGGCCTTGAATTCAAGTCTGTCGATTACACAATTACGTGAGATCAAAGATAACAGTCAAGCAACGAAGACGCAGTGGTAGCACTAATCCTCTGCTCTGGCTCTTTGAGGTGCTATTATTCCCCTTGTTCAGATTTCTGGCAAGTGAGGTGTTTTTCCTCTTCTCGTAAGCAAAGCTTGTTAATTAGTTTACGCTTGGGTATAATCGTTGCGTTCAAGCGGATTCCGAGGCAGAGTAAGATGTTTGCGTGCACAGTGCTCCCGGATAAATAAGCACTGTGCCCGTGTTGCGTTGGTATTAGATAAATTTCTTCAAAGATGTTGTGAAGACATCTATGGAACCAGTGTCCTGTGTCCAGTGGAATAGACCGATTGGTTTATTGGTCAAAACGATGCGCTTTAATGCCTCAAATCCAGACGGTGATTCCGGAATACTTTGCGGCTGAATGCATATTTATTTTACACCGAAGCTGTGCATGGCTAGGCCAAACTTAAATTCGTCCGCCCTATGCGCCCAAAACCTCCTAAAGTGTATGTGCCACAAAAATCGGGCAAGCCCTCTAGCTCACCGCTGGTCCACTAAAGATAGTGCGCTTTAGTCTGTCCGGCATGCCGCTGTACGCCAAATCCTTTGCGTATAATGAAATAGCGGGTGCGAACTGTGCATGCGCATGCCCGGGAAACATGGCCGCCTCACCGAAAACGGTTGCCGTCCATCTCGAATTTATGAAGTGGCCGTCGTGCGCTATGTAGTTCGTTAACTCCGAACTGATGTTTTTATTATTGTGATAGCAATTATATGGACACTCGCGGCTGGTTTTCGCCGTCGGCGTCATTTGCCGTATATGTATATATATAACCGGCCCCGCCCGTCGTTCGTGAGCGTGAAAAGACGCGAGGGGGGGGGGGGGGGGGGTCCCTCAGCGACCTTCGATTTTACGAGCGGGGGCGCGCGCGTTATCTCCCCCTTCTCGGCGGCCGACAGCGGGCGGGGGGGGGGGGGCGATGTTCGATTTTACGAGCGCGGGCGCGGGCGCGCGCGTTATCTCCCCTTCTCTCTGCGGCCGACAGCGGGGGGCCGGTGTACCCTTCTACGTGCTGCGCTCTCAACGCGAAGAGAATTCTGTTAAACAAGCGTTTTCTAGAGTTGCGTGAGATCGGATCCCAAAAGAGTTAGCTGCCAGCCTCACTTCGTATAACATTACAATTTTTTGCTATCGCATTCATTTGCTTCACCCTTGCGGTGAAACTGTGACTTTTTTGCTTTAGATTCATGTCCTTTTAAGTTTCGATAGCAAATGTATTCGTGTCGATGCGGCCCTGTTCTTAAGTGCCACACTTAAATAATGAATGCTGTAGGCTTAGCAAGGGCGCTTCCGGAATCTCGGAGGATATAGATTACGCGTTTGTTAGTTGCTTTTTATCCCCTCCATAGCTGGCGCCACATGACGTCACGGCAGCTATGGCACACGCTACCCGGTATTTCGCTACGCCTTTGCAATACCGGACAGGCTAAAAAACGATAGTGAAGAGGGGAAGACACGGGTGGAACGGAACCACTTACTATTTCTGTACATACGTAACCAATAATTGAGAAACACTTTAATAAAACGTCGGGATTAATTCAGTGATAAACACCGCGGGGACCGCATGCTTCAGCTTCGCTGGTTAACCATCTGTACGGAGTGCTTGGGCGGTGATATTTATTTGGCACTACCTAGCTCTCTCTGAAAACTTTTATTCTGGACCTAGTTGGTGCTTACTGTATGATATCTTGACCGCACACGAAGGACGAAGACAGGGAGGTACGACGTCACGGGCGGACTTACCGTCCGGATCGTCGTACCTCCCCACTGTCTTCGTCTTTTGTGTGCGGTCAAGATATCATACATGAATTTCTCTAGCTGGTGCCAAGTTAATGCACAGGAGATACCAAGTTTGGAATATATCACACAGAGTAGTATGAGAACGATAGCGAATGAGTCACCGTTGACGCTGTGCAATTTCACCATGCAAATTCATTAAGTCATCGCTTTGATTGTCGCAGGGCAGGAGTTCTGGCCTCCGGGTGCCCCTTGCGGCCGTGGCCTCAGTATGGAAGCTGGCTTGCAGCTGGGCCTCAAGAAAGGCACACCCGTCGCCACCTCGATAATTGACGCACACGCCGGAGGCCTTGGTGCGTATAACTTCAAAGTACTTCCTTTAGCGAAACATGTAAGCCAAGTAAACAAAACTTGAACGGGAAGTACTGTAAGCACTGTGAATGTCTTGTGATACTCCGCAGTGAGTGAGTGAGTGAGTGAGTGAGTGAGTGAGTGAGTGAGTGAGTGAGTGAGTGGTGAGTGAGTGGTGAGGTGAGTGGTGGTGAGTGAGTGAGTGAGTGAGTGAGTGAGTGAGTGAGTGAGTGAGTGAGTGAGTGAGTGAGTGAGTGGTGAGTGAGTGAGTGAGTGAGTGAGTGGTGGTGGTGGTGGTGGTGGTGGTGGTGGTGGTAGTGAGTGGTGAGTCTGTAGTGAGTAGTGGTGAGTGAGTAGTGAGTGAGTGAGTGAGTGAGTGAGTGAGTGAGTGAGTGAGTGAGTGAGTGAGTGAGTGAGTGAGTGAGTGAGTGAGTGAGTGAGTGAGTGAGTGAGTGAGTGAGTGAGATATGTCGTTATGTTAAAACCAGGGTGCAAGGGTGCGTAGTTTCGTGATCAAGCGGCCAGGAGTGCTTGGACCCGAGTGGCATAAGCTCTCTTGGTGCTGTCTTCCAGTGTCAGCCTGCAAATTCTATTTCTATTTCTTTGTGTAGTTTCAATATCCCTTACAATTTGCTGCCCCTTCTTCACAGAGGGCTCTGCTGTAGTTTTCTGCACTATCGTAAATAGACACGTCGAGAGTAACATATGTTATGTCATGACCTGGCTCATTGTTACTTTTCACTTGAGTCTGCATGAGTCAGTAAAATTTATTTACACATTTCCTATTTTGGTCACACATTTTCTTCTGTGAATTTGCCTTAATTTTCCATGAGTAATGCCTTGATTGACAGCCTTCAACGTTTTTCTCGGTGACTGCGAATCGGAGTTCTCCAAACACGTCCTAAAGAGTACGAATCATATCATTAACATGACGATCGTACTTGCTTGCAGTATTCTACAGGAATGCTTCCTGTGGTTTTGAGATTGATAAGCATTCTCTAGATAGAATAAAATAGAGATGACTTAGTTGGTGCGCATTCATGTTTAAAATCTGGGCATGCAAACGCGGACACGACACAGAAGTCAAACAACACAAATGGCGTTTGTAGTGTCTTGACTTCTGCTCTTCTGTTCGCGTTTGCACACCCAGCTTTCTAACACGAATTCTATAGATAGTTTGACAGCCCAATATTGTTAGGAATAAGAGGTAATACAATCAACGAGATGAGAATGTGTCAAGCAACACTACAAGAACTGATGTCGTTTGACTGTCAAATACATATTATTCATTGATCTCAGGTGGAAAAGGCGCCGCAACAACACTGACGAAGCCGAAGGAAGACAACACTAGTGACACACTGGCCTTCGTTCCATGTTTGCGCACCTTTTTCACCCGAGATGAATACCTACCTAATAGCCCAATGTCCGCTTTCTTTTCTAAATTCTTGTCTCGTCCATAGGTTTGCTTGGCTGCGAAGCTGAAGGTGAATTCTGCAAGTCATTCTCCCGCCGCCTGGCCATCATTGCCGGAACATCCACATGTCCACATGCTGGTGAGGGGACCGGACTGTGGAGTCCAAGGCGCATGCTGCGCTGCTCGCCCGCTGTGGCTTCCTAAACAGCTAGCGCCAGCTGAACACGCTGCAGCAAGATTTAAAAAAGTCTTTACTGTCACAAAGTAGGCTTAATTCGCTCACTTTTTTACTTATAGGCCCCCTAAACCACCCAGGGGTCGAAATTTACTTGTGGTGTTGCAGCTGTGCACGAGTGTACAACGAACACGTAGCTATGAGAATGTTTTTTCGGAATGGGGCCCTCAATAACGGAGTTACACGCGCTTGATAATGCAAAAGAAGCTCTCGCTCGTTTCGCTCTTTCCTTCGCTATGATCTGTTCGTCGGCTCGTCCCTCCTCTTGGCCGAGTGTTCCTCCTCAACCGTGCGAGGAAGAGGAGCAGCAAGCGCACGTTCCTGCGAGCGGACAAACAGGTCGCTTAGATGAGGAGCAGACGACAAGTTACGTCACGGTGAACGTTGAGGGTATGAGGAGTGCCGAAAGGCACAGAGAGGAGAAGGGATTGTTTCTTGGAATTTGGGGAGTGCTGCCGCGTTTGGCGTTGTTGATCTTGACGGCATTCTGAACTCGACGCGCGCGTTTGCTTGAAATGTTAAAAAAATATCGGAGGTGTTTAGGGGCCGTTTAACTGTCGAACGCTTTAGCTTGAACTTGCAACAACTCTGCAAGATTATCCTCGGGAGTCAGTGCGACTACTTTAAAACAATGTGCCCTTAATTATGCGATACTGCTCATCAGGGGCTAGGGCCCCCCCCCCCCCCTTCCCCCCTGAAGTTCGGATGGAGTGGGGTGTTTTACTGAGAATAAATAATAAAAATAGGTGGTTTTCAAGGTTTTCAACAGGTGCCCTCGCCCCCCCGAAAAGAATTTCTGGTTACGGGCCTGCTGCTCATAATTTCTTCGTCCAATCGAGCGCTGGTGTTACACGTCGTAGTACTTATTGTGAATGGTAATTTGATGCATCAGAACTGTCAATTGGGCGAGTTGGTGTATTTCCATCTGAACGAATAAAAGCGTGAAACAAACGAGGATGATAAAGGGAACGACAGACTACAGCGCTTAAGTCTGTAGTCTGTCGTTCCTTTATCATCCTCGTTTGTGTCGCGCTTTTGTTCGTTCAAGATGGTAATTTGATACAAGCGGTCCTGCAAGGTTTTTTCAACCACCATCTGTTGCACGTTCCGGAGAGTGTGGTCTCTGAATAATGAGATGAACGCCAAAATAACTATAAAAATTGGTGAGCCTGACCGAAAGACATTTCTGTTTAAATTTGAAGACCGGAGGAAACTATGAAATTAGGCGCTTCATTTCGCATTTCATTCTTCCAGTGAAGTCTCTAGTTGCTTCCAGTCACCGTGCGCCTCTTATAGAGATATCCCGGAAGTCTCGCCTCATGGCGTCTTTTACAAAGTATTGAAACTAGCTGTGCACAGCGCAGCTAGTGTCGCATTTCAGTAGTTATTCAACATATGATATTTAAAACCAGACATATTTTGCATACGACAATGTCCAAAGAGTGTTTTTATATTATTCAGCGCACAGTAGTGTGACCCGGGTTTTATTGTACGAATGCTGCATGCGACTTGCTGTATCAAGCCAAGCAGAGCGCCCAGCCACTGTTGTTAATTCGAATGCCAAAAATCGCCGCTGTATGCCGCTGTAGTTGGAGCGAAACGTGGATTTAGTGTTGATATAAAATTACAAATCCCTTGTTTTTGGCGTTTCTGCTCTTGAAAACCGTTCTTACTACGATCTGTGTAATTATCAATGTAAAAATATTACTGCTATCTCAACGGGTCCCTTGGCACTCTCAAGATGTCTGGACATCTGTGCGCCGACAGACCACTGACTTGATGTTGACAAATACTTGACCTGACTTGAAGGTGAACGTAGGGCAGGCACAGATAACGCACGTTCTCAATTATAAAGACGCTTCACTGACGTAACTTTTTGATATAGTATCTCATTTCTTGTGCTGACGCAGTAAGTTTTGATATATGATGTTATATGCACTTGCAGTACGGTGTGTGTTTTACTGGATTTCATTATTTCCCTGTGTTTCACGTGCTGCAACGATTGTTCATGACGGTTTCAGGTTTGTTTCAAATTGTTTTCACATATTGTTCAAGATTTTCTTTTCTACAATTCACTCCTGCCTATGGCTTGTAAAACGAGCTGACAGTTCAAAATAAACATAAATAAATAATATATAATTGCAGCCTCTCGCGTATACACGTACAGGCGTTTTTGGCAGACTCGACACATGTGTGTGCAGGCGAACGAGAACTGTATCTTCACTCCAGGCGTGTGGGGCCCCTACTTCTCGGCCATGGTTCCAGGCATGTGGCTAAGCGAAGCTGGGCAGAGCGCTGCTGGAGCATTGGTCAGTATTTGGCATAGTCATGTTCTCTTTGCTTACGTCCTTCTCGGGTGACCACTAACGCACAATATTCACTTTGTGGGGTCTTGAGATGAGAGAACACCGCTCTCGGAGCACATGGACACAGTAGACACGGTCCAACCAAACCAAAAAACACGTAACATTTATTCCACTTCTTTTGCATCAACGAGCTCGCTAGCCGAATCAAGTACATGACTTGTGATCAACACACTAAAACAACCTTATACAATGCTCAAGCAAACAACAAGGTACCGCGAATGCGGCGTCGCCGACGGTCGACTCACCACGAGGGATCCACGGGAGACGATGCGCGGCGCCGTTCCCATGGACCCACCGCAGGAGTGGTCTGTCCACGCCAGCCGCCAGCCGCCAAACGCCAAAGAGGCTGGCTCCTGTTTTCTGAGCGCCCACTTATCCTCGCCGCCGGGCGGCGCTGCTGGCGCCACCGCTAACCCTAACCCGCGCGAAACACAGTGACACCTTCCGCTCGGCGGCTGTTAGGTAACTCGAACTGCGGCTGGTCCGCGAGACACGCATGCGCCACGAGGCGCGAACGACCTTACAGGGGGTGATAGCACCCCCACAACTTGCAGCAACAGCCACTGGCATTGGGCTGTTATTTATATTCTGGCGTATCGCTATCCACTTAAAGGATGATCACGTCAAGCAGAAATGAATGTACTTTGTTCTTATTCCCAGTTAAGAAGGGATGTCGCTTGACTAGGATTTCTGATAGCGGCTGTCACTCATGCGTACTGGTCAAGGTATGCTGCTGAGAGCCGGGCTCATCCAGCAAGATATGCTGACCTCCGTGCCAGTTAAGCAGATTTCAGTTCACTGCCCTACTTAGTGCAGAAGTACAGTGCAGCCGTTGCATACCTCGTATATTTGAATCAGCTGGACAAAACAGGGGAAACCAACATGCTGGACTTTTTTATGCAGAAATGCATAATCCTATGAGTAAACTATAGGTCAAGAAAAACTCGCTGTCATGTAATTGCTTGTTTCGATTAAGAATAAAAATAATTGAAATGTTAATTGGAAATGAACTCAAACACACGTTGCCACAGCTGCGGAGATGGATGGGTGGATGAAGAGAACTTTATTCACGTCTCGTACAGGGTTTGGCAACCTGCCTATCTAATCCCATGTCGGCACCGGGAGGTCAGGCCCTGTCATGGGCGTACTGGACAGTCAGGATTTAAGAGATATGGTCGTGCGACGGGATCATCCCTGCAGACCATGAAAGCGGCCCACACTCCCAGAGCATATGCTCAAGAGTGCATGTTTCTTTCTTGCATGCCGAGTTTAATCTCAGCAGGGCCTTGTGTAATCTGACACCTGCAAATTGCCATATTTGCATTTATATTGGCGACCATAGAAAGACCACTCGGGTTGTTGTTTAATCCTTGCGCGTTACCTTCCTGCCTTGTAGCAACTTGTAGACGGTGGTAAAAAATCTCAGGGATGCAACTTTGATTCACTTTAGTAAAGTCTCAATAAAGGTGGACCCGTGAAACCTGTAATTCACATTGGTGATACTTTGATCAAAATATCGAAAACCAGCTTTCACGCATTACGGAACAAACAAATGAACTGTCCTCAGCATATCACATCGAGATATTTTGTAAACATTCGCTTCCATGTACAACGTCGTTCATTAAGCGCCACTTCCGCAAAAAAAAAAGACAGAAATACTGCGAGGGCTGAAGCAGAGCTGTTTACTTAACGCGTTGCAGGTAATTGATTACTTGTAATCAATTCAATTTTCTTGTAATTTCGTAATATAATTGATTACTTTTCAGAAACTCTAACGTTCTGGGTCATTGAATTACATTTTTTTGTAAATGATTACGGGTAATCAGTTACATTTTTTTCTAAAATAAACTTGTAACCAGTCTTCTACGACACTTCTCGTCCCAAAAAAATATGCGACTGCTCTGTAGGGACCTCCTTCACAGCCTATTCTTTTCACCTTTTCGTTGGTCTTATCTGCAATGCCTTAGCCGACAGCACAGCGTGACTCTTCATGGAGTACGTGGACACTGGCATCCAAGCACTGCGCAACTACGAGCTGGTGCGCAAGGCGTTCCTGCGTTATAATACTCCTCTTCCCTCCAGCGCATGCATTGAGGTAGTGTTTTAGTGTAGCAGCTGACGTCTTAAGGGGGGCCCTGCAACACTTTTCCAAGTAGCCATGGAATGGATTCACTAAAGAAGCTTATTGCCTCACGAATTCATTACCGCAAAAAATTTTTGGAATCCGTCCAGTACGAGTGGAGTTACAAAGATTTCTCGCACGCTGCAATAACATTCTCTCTTCTCTCGTCCCGTCGAAAGCGCTGGAAGCTAAGCAGGGAGGGATGGCACGGGGAAAGAAAATACGTCACGCGCGCCTCGTGATCTTGAGCGTTTTTTCTCTTTCTTTTTTTTTTTTTTTTTTGTTCGACTACGCCAATTTTCATTGCGATCGCGCGCGCGCGCGTGGACAAGTCGCGGCCTCCCGCGGCGGCCTCTGTAACTACCGAGCGCGCCATGCTCAAATCAGCCAATGGCTGATACAAAAAAATCTCTCGTCGGTGACGAGTGATTTTTGGGTACGCAACGTCATTTGTCGAGAGAAGAGAAAGCAATTTCTGGCTGACTTTGAGAATTTGTTGTGAATTCCACGCCGCGTGCTGCGCTATAATATTGGCTCGCGTGTTCTCGAGAGCCTGGACTACCGATCGGCAGCGTTTTCTGAGCATGCTCAAAAAGTGTTGCAGGGCCCCTTTAACGCGGAAACGTGCAAGAATCAGCGACAACTTTGAAAATCAACTCTTGCTGAAAACAATGTGTAACAATGTATCGTAGAAGCCTCAGTAAGCCTCCCAGCCTGCACGCTAGCCTTCAGCCTTTTCTCTACCGTCCAAGCCACAGTAGTTCGTTGTAGTTTGAGTAAACTTTTGTTTCACAGCGAAAGCTGTTATGAGATCACAAGGGCCATTTTAGCGCCGTATTTGTCCGCCGCTGCCACCGCCAGTGTCCGTAATCACTATCGCGCCAAATAAGACTAAATAAAAACTAAGAAAAACTAAATAAATAAAATTGCCCAGGGTAGGATGGGATTCGAACCCGGGCCCTCTGCGTGGCAGTCCAATATTCTACCACTGAGCTACGCCGGTGCTAGAAACTCCATTACAAACTCGGCCGGTGCAGGCTTCATGTCGGGTAAGGAATCGCGTTAACATGTGTGATGTGTAGTAAAGCATTTTAGAACAGTAAAGTAAGAACCAGCCGTCACACAATGCGAATTGCGTAACGAGTGGGTCTTTGAACGCTCCAAACCGTTACAAAAGCCTCAGGCATAATTCCTCATCGTCGTCAGCGCCAGCATCAACAAAGTGCACATAATGCCTCACAAGTGTGTAGCGGGTACCACGCTTCTCCGACGAATGACGAATAATGGCATAGTGGATGCTTCCCTACTACAAAACCATTATGATGATTTATTGCGTAGTGGGTATCATGCAAGTGTGCTTATAGTATTTGCCCCAAAAGTGTTTAAAAAAGGTTCTATAAAGGACGCTCTTCCAGGTTTCGCTGTGCCTTTGCTGCGCGTTCCGCGCAGCCCTGGCGGTTTTTGTGTTACGTCAATAAAATTTTGAAGGAAAATAACGCAAAAGTAATAGATCACATTTCTATAATTACTCAGGTACTTTTAAGGGGCTGTAATTGACCTCTGTAACATTTTAAGGGAAGTTATTGTAACTGTAGTCTGTTACTTTTCTCTAACGTGTACAAGTCTAGACGGCTAGCGTTAGTTCTTCATGTTGTGTTCGCACTTCATGCAATAGCATCTGGTTAACCTCCGTGCCTTCTTTTCTCTTTCTCTCTCCATCATTCACGGCAGGTAGACCATGTGGTTTCGACGCACCCTGCATACCCACTGATACAGGCGAAAACGAAGCCAGGCCGGTGAGTGTGTTTCGCTGGTGTGAGGGAGACCAACGTGTCCCCTTTCTAAGCAAGAAAAGCATTTTGTGCTAACTGCTGTCACCGAGTTGTCTCAAATGCTCGAAGCGCTCACAGCAAAATGTTGATCATGCAGTTGATCAAATCAGAACACAGTGCAGTGGTGTCTCGTTGATACGATTCTGTATAATACGTTTTTCGGACTAATACATTCTTCCCGGCCAAGGTCTCTTGGAAATAATGCATTTTCATGCGTTCAATACGACTACGTTTGCGCCTAAAATCGGATAATATGACAACGACAGCGGATATTGACAAATATATCTAAAAATCCTATGTTTATTTTATCGGCATATTAGCTCAAACCGCGTTCCAACTAGCCACAGTCTGCGCAATGCAGAGCTGCACTGGCTGCATGCGGAAGCGTCGGTCTTGCTGGGAAAAGATCGATGCAGGGGCGCGGCCGTTGCGTCCAACGATGATGATTATGATGATGCGCCGCGCCATCTAGCGAAACGTAACCGTAGTCGAGAAAGAAGGTGCGCAATGCTCTCATTGAAAGTAAGTTGCGGATAGAGTATTCATGTTTTCCCCGTTTTTTTAACGTCTCTGGTCAAAACGATTTTTTCATAATACGTTTTGTTTTATGGTTCCCGTGAAGAACCTATCAACGAGATTGCACTGTATTCTACGACTCTAAAGACTTGCTTTCGA
Organism: Rhipicephalus appendiculatus; assembly: GCA_030522465.1. Lineage (NCBI taxonomy): Eukaryota > Metazoa > Arthropoda > Arachnida > Ixodida > Ixodidae > Rhipicephalus > Rhipicephalus appendiculatus. The sequence continues at coordinate 38,126 of JALIZH010021291.1, read as the reverse complement.
GTAACAGATAAGGATTTCATCTCCAAAGCTTCGCTGCGATTGCTCCCTTTCGTATATTCGGGCCTCCCATAGATATGCCAGCGTGGTGCCAGCATTCTTGCTGTAATTTTTAAGCGAAGCTTTCATGCCTTACCAATCGGCATGTATGTGTGAGCGCAAAAAAAAGAAGAAAAAAATCGCACCGCCCATGAGTGTACATATGTGTGGGTGTACACGCCCTCGAAGGTGCGCCTGTCACGTGTATTTGCACGCGCCGTTTTCCTATAAATGATGCTTTCTCGACTGTGAACTGTTTCTGATTTGGCAATCTGATCTTTTAGCAAGGTGACTTGTCATTCCACGTTCCCACACTTCAACGTTGCCTGGATTTGAATGTGGGACCGTCGTTGTTGCCTGTAGCAACTTAAGGGCGGCGCTGTTAAGCACGTAGATGAAGGTCCCATTCCGGGCGGGGCGGAAGGAAAAAAGTTACGAGGGAGCATCGTGCGATGAGAAAGAAAGAAAGAAATAAAAAGAAAGAAAGAAAGGAACAAAGAAAGGAAGAAAAAGAAAGAAAGGAAGAAAGAAAGAAGGAGAAAATAAGAAAGAAATAAAAAAAAAGACAGAGAAAATAAGAAAGAAATAAATAAGAAAGAAAGAAAGGAAGAATGAAAGAAAGAGAGAAAGAAAACATGTCAGGCACGCAAATTTCCGCGGTTTTTCACCTCTCTTCAGAGAATTTTCTTCCCGTTCCTCCATCTCCAATGTAGAGTAGCCAACTGGGCTCACCCTTAGTTATGGCGAATTCCACAGGGAGATCCGGAGCGGCCGCCGAAATCCTTGAGCGAGCACTCGGATTGCACCAAGCCAAATCTGCCAGTGGAACACGTGAAGAGAGAGAGAAATATTTTAATGAAGAGCTGGAACGTGAATGCTCCGCGTTAGGTCGCTCCGGAAGTTGTGCTTATGCATACGTCACGTAAACCGGCTTCTGAACTTCTTCGGCGTAGCCGATTATCTTCGGGCGTGCGCAGAGCAGGTCAGGAAACATTTCTTTAAACATCGTTTCGTAGAGCACGTACGGTTCGTCGACATCGATGCTGCTAATACTGTCAGAACTGGTGCTCTCGCTATCGCTCAGAGCAAAAAGTAAGCCACGCAGCTCGTCCAGCAGAGTCAAAAGACACCACTTTACCAATGTAAACAATGTAAACAAGCACAGGGTGACCAGACACCGCCTCAAAAAAAAACGCCGAAGACAAGCGAGTTGCCGGCCTGTGCCGGAAGTGACGGCAACGCGTTGCCGGAGTTCCGGCGAAGTCCGCCTCTGCAAGGCGGAGCAACGCGGAACGCTCCGTCGCGGAGTGGGTTGCTCCGAATCTGCCAGTGGAAAACGCGAACTTGCTCCGAATCTACCAGTGGAATGCAGATTCGCGGCCGCGGAGCAAGAAAAGTTGCTCCCGCTCTACCAGTGGAATTCGCCATTAACCTCCCTGCTTTTGTTTTATCCTGATCCTCTTCCTTTAATTTCTATCGTTTTTTTTCTTTTCTAACTCAGGAGGCCAGAGGACACACTGAACGCTATGCTACTGACCATGTGCGAGCAACGTGGCCTCGATTCTCCGTCTCAGCTCGTGGCTGACCTGCACGTGTGGCCCGACTTTCCACGGGAACAGGTCGCCAGGTCGCCGATCCGAATCTACGGGGCATGGTTTGTACCCATTGCTGCTTTCTATCAATGGTAATTGCAGCTGCACGTTCTGCCTGAAACACGTGCTGATGTCGCACAGAGGTGGCACAGTTTCTTGAACACTGATGGAATGTTTACAGGTTAAAAACAGAGCAGTACAAACGCGGTCAGGTAAGGACACGGCACTAGCGCTTTCTCGTGTCGCATTCACAGAAGCTCTCTCAACGAGAAAAAAACTTCCGCAACTAGGGCACGAAAACAATGCGACACACAAAAACAGTGTGTCGAAACGGAACAAAAACCAAAAATAGAAATGAAAAAAAAAAAACATTATTTTACCGCAATGAAAACCTAACCGGAACTCTATCTATTTCGCTCCGGAGTAAAACCAAAAATTTTTTAATCGTTTTCCCGGTTCACGGGAAAAGCTTGCAAATCTAGAACAACCGAAGTCATGCAACGTGAGCAATAACGCATACCTCAGGCTACAGTATCAGCGCGTACCTCAGGCTGGAATTCTCAAGCAAAGATGTGTTGAAATTGTGCGAAAAACGAAAACAGTGGCAACCACAGATGTTTATATCAACTCAAGTGTACTTTGCGTGTGCCTGTCACGCAGGCCAGCGTGCAAGAGCATTCTTTGGCGCTCAAGTTCGTTTTGTCAGAACAGTGGTCTCGCACATCAGACGCGCACTCTGATGGCGGGCTGCTTCGGAAATCGTGCTCACTCCCATGACACAAAGCATTGAGCCTGCTCAATAAAAATTCGTAATTAGCTTTTGAGAAAATAAACACTATTAGAAAGACACTGAATTGTGCTAGTCAGTAGGAATTCGTGGTACCGTTACTTCCGCTCCTCTGAAGAACGTGCGAAGAACGCGTGTTATACAAGACGTTTTCTTTGGCTTCCTTCAGAAGTGTCTTATACCACTGTCCCACTTTTCTGAAGGTGCCGTGACACCCGAATTTTCGATCATTATCTTTGTTACGTGGGTTAATCCTTGTGCATTCACAAAGTAAGCTGGCGATATTTAGCGCATTTGGTCAAGCGCGCAATTTATAATTGATTTTATAAACACGCGATTGGCCGGAGAGTCGGGCAACACTGGCGCACTCGCGAGCCATGACGTAACAAGCAGCTTGGCTGTGCGAGCGTCTGCATTCCGGCGAACGATATTGTTCCTGGGTCAGCTGCGCGTGAAACCGAGATATTTTAGCTTTTTTAGGAGCAAAGCTCCTTAGCCCGGCACCCCGCCGTCGCCGTCGCCGTTGAAGCTCCCTGGCACGGTGCCAGCTGTGGCGTCTCCCTCTCACGAGGGAGGATAAATGAGCTTTATGAGCGCAGGAACGCGGATGGCGTCTGCACGGTGCGCAAAGCGCGAGAATACGAACATGCGATATAGAGGCAGATTAGTCTCCCTCTCCCTCTTTCTTCGACTCTGCCCTCTCCCCTCAAACCAGCGAACGCGCGAAATTATCGCTTCACCCTGTCGTTTGCCCAGTGCTTGGTCCGTTGCCTGGACAATAAAACGCCGCGCGCGTCCCATTTCAAAGGAGCTTCGTTCATCGCTTGTATTCGTACGGAACAGCTGCTAGTTTTCTGTTTGGCACTGAAATTCAACGATTTGCAGCGGCTGAAACTTTGGTAGCAGATGACGGCTCCGCTCCTTGTTGCACATGACGTTACACGTGCCATGGCAAAATGGCGGTCGCTGGCGGTAGGCGGGGTTTACAGCCGGTGACTTCCACGGCTTGTTTATCACTGAAATATTTTTTTACGGTTTTTGACTTGATATGGAACATCATGGCGGCTTCTATTCCGACAGGGACAGAAAAAATGCACCGGGAGTGCCCATATAATTGCTCTCGCGCTATGACACTAGTGTTAGCGCAAAGTTGGACTCAAGCACGAGTTACGAAAGCGCGTCTCCTCCAAGCAAGCCGGTGCTACAGTGCGGACAGGTCGTTTACCGTGCTGGGGTGTTTGGTAGGAAACAGCTGATTATATATGTTGTCAATTGGAACGTCCGGATTTAAGATCAACGTGACGCGTGAGATATTTGTCGACTTTCATTAACTTGTAAGCGCCATAAAAGCACGCGCCAAACTATTTTCATCAAACGCTCGTAAGTATCCCCCCCAAGTGGAGTGCTTCTGCCGAAGCTGATATCGTTCGTGCTTTCCTCGCACGATTGCGTTACTCAAATTACAATACTTGTTCTGCGAAGCTCTTCAGCAGAAAAAAATATAAACGTTGCCGTATATTTTCATGTAGTCTCAGCCGTGGCCCGTGTGGCAACTTTGTTGCACAGTGCATTGTTGCATAAACATCTGTTATATCTGAGCGAGAATGGTGTAAATCCCATGTGCGCCTTCTCTCTCTGTTTGAATAGTCGGCGTGTCGTTATCTTCAATTTATATTGGTCAGCGCTAATAAAAATGAGTTGTTTCAATGAATAACCCTGACCTATTCAGTATTGTTTTGCAAACAAGCGTGAATCGCTGGGTGAGTTGCTTTCTATTAGAACTGAAACAACCAGCGCAAGCTAAGACGCAGAACAAGACTTAGCATGCAGTGAATTTGAAGAACGTATTCCATCTCGTGAGCAACAAGTGAGCCTACGTTCGATGTATTTATTTGCAGATAAGCGGACTGACGCTATCGGCTGGCGAAGAAGACCTTGCCAAGCTCTATCTAGCTACTCTGCAGGCGCTGGCGGTGAGTGGAAAAGTGTACCAGAATAACGTATTATTAGTACTCTTGCACCGTAACGGTATGTCAAAGGTGAAGCCAGATGCACAACTAGTCAAATTAGCTTCGCTATCGCTGTCAACTTAGTTAAGCAAATGCAGAATTCTGGTCTCTTTTACTGTGGTGCGGAGAATTCCTACCACAGTATCCATACGCAAATAATGTGAATTGTTGTTCCCCGTTACACACCAATTTTCTTTACATGTACCAGTACTGAAATTATGTAACACGTCACACTCACATAAAGTTTTGTATGCGTTACCCCCCCCCCCCCCCAAAAAAAAAGTAACTAAATACGTTACTCGTTGCGCTAACAAAACAGAAACGCGTTACCGCCCTACTTTACCTACAAAAAAAGGTAACGTGTTACCGTTACCGTTACTGAAAAAAGTAGCGCACGTTACCTCTGCCGTTACTCCACGGTCACAAATTTTAATCAGTGCCTCCTCGCTGCAGGAACCAAGATGACAATTTAACAAACCTCAGTTTGCATTTCACGCAAAACCCCTAACCATAACAACGATTTTAGCTCAATTACGGATATAACCCGAAAACTTTGCGCAAGTTTGCTGGACTTAGCAATATTATAATGGCCTTATGTTTGTTCTAGAATATCCTGTGATGGCTTATAACTTTGAGGTACATGGTAATGCTATTTCTCAAAGTGACAGTAAACAAAATTATATTTTGTCATCAATACTCTGCGGAAAGAGAACATCACTGATCTTTCAACAAATCTACTGTAATTCTGAAGGCATGCTTCTAATATAGTTCAAAGTATATGCGCACATCTCGTAGGAATAAAGAAGGTAGGTAGCAAGAGAGAAAGAGAGGAAAGGCAGGGACGTTAACCAGTTTGGCATAACCGATATGCTGCCCTTCACTGTTGAAAGGGATGGGGGGGGAATTAAGAGCAAAGAAAGAGAGAAAAAGAGGGGGGAGCTCAGACACGCCCATAACGTCACAGAGCAGAGCTGCACTTTTGTGCGATATATGACATCATTATAAGTCTGCAGCCGCTCGTGCAAGTCTCTTGTCCTTAGGAATTTTAACAATGTCTTGGTTGCTTGAATTCTCGAGGACTTGTCGGGATGACATAGGAGGATGGTTACTAGCGACATCGGTCTATTGCCAAGGCGAGTGAGAGCGATTGATAAGGATCGTCTGTGCACAGCGTAGTGAGCGTCACCTATATCACCTATATTATTGCCACGAAAATTCCGAGTGCTTAAGAAGGCGTTCAAGGTCAACCTCGCTCGCTTAGGAATTGAAAAACCACAAACGTGCTCCCACAGTTAGAAGCACATAGAAGCATAGGCGCGCACACGGTGGGGGGGGGGGGCGCAAGGGGGGGCAGGGGGGGTGATAGGGGGGCGCAAAGTCAGTCCCATATACGTTGACATAATAGGGAGGGGGCGCGCTGCGTCGAACCTTCGTCCCCCCCCTCCTCCCTGAAGGGGAACCCTGCTCACGCTTATGCATAGAAGCAAACTTTATTGTAAAAAAGCCGGTAGATCCCACGCGCTGTGGGAATCGATGTAATGCGAAGCAGCCAGGCAGGAGCAAATCATGCTTTACATAATTCGCATGTCATGCTTTACATGTTAGGAATGCTTTACATAATTTGCATGTCATGCTTTACATGTTAGGACCTGTCATTTATGTTCGTCATACAGTCACGTCGCGCAATACTAATTTTGGTGTATATCAAGCTAGCGAACTGGACGCAAGCGCACCATGAGCGTGTGGCATGTAAATGGCGTTGTAGATGACATGCTTGCCAAAATTTTCATGTTACCACCTGCCATTTATGTTCGTCATACAGTCATGTTATGCCATACCAAAAAAAGCCGGCAGATCCCACGCACTGTGGGAATCGATGTAATGCGAAGCAGCCAGGAAGGAGCAAATCATGCTTTACATAATTTGCATATCATGTTTTACATGTTACGACCGGTCATTTGTGTTCGTCATGTCACGTCGCGATATACCAATTTTGGTGTATGTCAAGCTAGCGAACTGGACGGGAGCGCACCATGAGCGTGGCATGTAAATGGCATTGTAGATGACATGCATGCCAAGATTTTCATGTTACCACCTGCCACTTATGTTCGTTATATAGTCATGTCACTCAATACCAAATTTGGTGTATATCAAGCTAACAAAACGGCCGCGAGCGTGCCATGAGCGTGGAATGCAAGTCATGTCGCTCATGACATGTCATGATTTACACATTACCACTAGTCATTTATGTTGGTCATACAGTCATGTCACTCAATACCAAATTTGGTGTATCTCAAGTTAACGAAACGGCCGCGAGCACGCCATGAGCGTGGCATGCAAGTCAGGTCGCACATGACAAGTCATGGTTTCCATATTACCACTTGTAATTTATGTTCGTCATACAGTCATGTCACTCAATACCAAATTTGGTGTATATCAAGCTAACGAAACGGCCTCGAGCACGCCATGAGCGGGGCATGCAAGTCATGTCGCACATGACAAGTCATGATTTCCATATTACCACATGTCATTTATGTTCGTCATACAGTCATGCCACTCAATACCAAATTTGGTGTATCTCAAGCTAACGAAACGGCCGCGAGCACGCCATGAGCGGGGCATGCAAGTCATGTCGCACATGACAAGTCATGATTTCCATATTACCACATGTCATTTATGTTCGTCATACAGTCATGCCACTCAATACCAAATTTGGTGTATCTCAAGCTAACGAAACGGCCGCGAGCACGCCATGAGCGTGGCATGCAAGTCATGTCACTCATGACATGTCATGATTTCCATATTACCACTAGTCATTTATGTTCGTCATACAGTCATGTCACTCAATACCAAATTTGGTGTATATCAAGCTAACCAAACGGCCGCGAGCGCGCCATGAGTGTGGCATGTAAATCATAGTTTTCATGACAAGTTAGTCATGATTTTCATGATATGACCAGCCATTTATGTTCGTCATACAGTCATATTATGCCATACCAAATTTGGTATAAATCCCATTAACGATACGGCCAGGAGAGCACAAAGTCGTAGGCGGCTAGATAGATAGATAGATAGATAGATAGATAGATAGATAGATAGATAGATAGATAGATAGATAGATAGATAGATAGATAGATAGATAGATTAGATAGATAGATAGATAGATAGATAGATAGATAGATAGATAGATAGATAGATAGATAGATAGATAGATAGATAGATAGATAGATAGATAGATAGATAGATAGATAGATAGATAGATACGCTCAAAGTCGCCGAAGTTCGCTAAGAAATGCTTCGCATTTAATATCGTAGGAATCCCATTAACGATACGGCCAGGAGAGCACAAAGTCGTAGGTGGCTAGATAGATAGATAGCTAGATAGATAGATAGATACGCTCAAAGTCGCCGAAGTTCGCTAAGAAATCCTTCGCATTTAAAACAGAACTGAGAAACAGCGCTTGAGTATTGCACGGATAAAATGCTGACGACTACAACTTGAACAACTTAAGCAACAACTCATTTTCAAAGCTGTCGTCGGACAGCTTGCCTCGTTTCATAGCGAATATGACCGCACTTCCGGCAAATAGGCATGTGGTCGACGGACGCATTATATGAAACTCCTATTGTTAACGCCTGGCACGCCGAAAGCAGTCCGCCGCTGCGACAAAAGGATAGCTCTGGACATGTGGCGCCCACGAGAGGAATGAGTTTTGTTTAAGACTCCTGGGATAATTGGAATAAAAATAACGAGTAACTTACACCTCGCGTTATCGAAAACGCAACGTAAGCACGTTACCCGTTACAATTACGAAATGGTAACGAGTGCGCTACTATACTGAAAAAAGGTAAAGCGCTACGGGTAAGGGCGTTATTTGTAACGCGTTACCGTCAGCATTGCTCACAAAAAAACAAAAAGAAAAAAGAACACTCCCATAGTAACAAGATTGTTCGCTCTTCTCGACATGACTTTCGAAGCTGCTGGTGTATGTGTAGCACCACACAATTTTTTGGCATCGTGCAGAACTTTGCACATGCATTATTAAGTAGTCACGTATAGGTTTATTATACTTGGACACCTGTATTTCACGAAATCCCGCGCTCGTGTTCTTCGCGCTAAACTTTATGCTAGTCCGTATATTTCGAGATGGTCCAATCATCTTCTGAAATGAAGACTACTTTTCAAGTCATTATGAGCTCGCTCGATATTATATATATACACTCGGTCATGTTTTTGTATTTCCCGGGTGTCAGAATGTTCTGTTACTAAAGGTGCTGCAACTCGCTGTAGTCAATCTCTGGCTGTAGTTTCGGCCGATCATTTTTAGTTCCTGAAATAAAAATCCGCCTCTCAGTGCTTTATCTGGATAGTGAAATATTTGGCATCAGAGATGCTATAGAATAAATTTTGGCTAATATATTGTTGTGAATATATTTCCGAGATATATACAGTGGGAAATAGTTGAACAGTCAATATGGCGGTTGTTTACCAGCACACGTCGTCCTCCTCTTCATCCCTAACTTCGACATAGTGGTAGCTGCGATACCGCAACATCGACCCCCCGGCGGCGAAAGCGCCGACCCGGCGCTTGTTAGAAGGTGTGCGACGAAATGTACGGCTTCAGGCGGGCGACGTGGACAACGTCTGAAGATGCGGAAGACGCAGTGGAGTCATGAGGCGCTATTTCGTACGTAACGTCAGTCACCTGGCGTAGCACAGTGTAGGGGCCCGAGTATTTAGGGAGAAGCTTTTCGGACAGGCCGACATGGCGAGACGGTGACCACAGGAGGACGAGGTCACCCGGATTGAAGTGGACGTTCCGGTGGTGGCAGTCGTATGCGTATTTCTGGCGCACTTGCGAGTCGGCGTGGCGTCGGTGGGCAATGTGACGTGCCTTTTCGGCCGTGGTGATAGCATGACGAGCATACGCTGTCGATAGGTTGGCAGTGCTGGGCACGAGCGTGTCAAAAGGCAAGGTCGGCTCTCGTCCATAGAGAAGATAAAAGGGAGAATATCCAGCAGTGTCGTGACGCGAGGTGTTGTACGCAAAAGTAACGAAAGGTAGCGCAGTGTCCCAGTCGCGATGATCAGTCGAAACATACATGGAGAGCATGTCAGTGATCGTGCGATTCAAACGCTCCGTGAGGCCGTTTGTCTGGGGATGGTAAGCCGTGGCAAGCTTGTGCTTTGTTGCACAAGAACGAAGTAGGTCATCGATGACCTTAGATAAAAAGTAGCGACCTCGGTCTGTGAGAAGCTGGCGAGGAGCGCCGTGGTGCAAAATGACGTCTTGTATCAAGAAGTCGGCGACGTCTGTAGCGCAACTGCTCGGGAGAGGTCTCGTGATGGCAAATCGGGTCGAATAATCTGTTGCGACGGCGATCCATCTGTTTCCTGTGTTAGAAATAGGGAAAGGACCGAGAAGGTCGAGGCCTACACGAAAGAAAGGCTCGGCAGGTATGTCAATAGGTTGAAGGAGCCCAGCAGGGGGGTAGAGCTGGTTTTTTCCGCCGTTGACATGACTGGCAAGAAGCAACGTAACGATGTACGGAACGATATAGGCTGGGCCAGAAAAAGCGTCGGCGAACGCGGTCATACGTTCTGGCAGCACCAAGGTGACCGGCCGTCGGTACATCATGTAGTTGCTGCAGTACAGTCGACCGCAGATGAGCGGGTACTACAAGAAGTAGCTCCTGTCCCACGGGGTGCATGTTCCGGCGGTATAAGATGCCGTCTATAATGACGAACATGCGAAGTGAACTGTTCGTCGGGTCGTCGTTCAGGCGGTTGATGATATCGCGTAGGGACGCGTCCCGCCGTTGTTCGTCAGCAATGTTGCTGAAAGCGGAGAGCGAGGAAATGCACACGGGTGCGTCGTCCGTTGCGAGATCTGGAGCATCGACGGGGTACCGAGATAGGCAATCGGCGTCTTGGTGCAAACGGCCGGACTTGTAGACCACAGTGTACGTGAATTCCTGGAGACGGAGAGCCCAGCGAACCAGGCGCCCTGTTGGATCCTTGAGTGTTGACAGCCAGCATAGAGCGTGGTGATCAGTGGTCACGGTGAAATGTCGGCCATATAAATAGGGGCGAAATTTAGCAACCGCCCATACAAGCGCCAGGCATTCACGTTCAGTGATGGAATAATTGCGTTCTGCAGGGGAAAGCAGCCGGCTGGCATATGCAAGAACTCTATCATGGCCGGATTGTCGTTGAGCTAGCACAGCGCCAATCCCGTAGCCGCTAGCGTCAGTGCGGACCTCGGTTGGCGCGGACGCGTCGAAGTGGGCGAGAATCGGCGGTGTGGTGAGCAACGTAATGAGTCGTGAAAAAGCGGCGGCTTGATCAGGACCCCACAAAAATGGCACGTCCTTCTTCAGAAGATCACTTAGAGGGCGTGCAATGCCCGCGAAGTTCTCCACAAATCTTCGGAAATATGAGCAAAGGCCCACAAAACTGCGAACGTCTTTGGCGCAAGTTGGTACGGGGAAATCGAGAACAGCGCGAACTTTGTCGGGATCGGGGCGGATGCCAGATGAGTCGACGAGATGCCCCAGGATGGCAACTTGGCGGTGCCCGAAGTGGCATTTCGTAGAATTAAGTTGTAGCCCAGCCGCACGAAACACTGAAAGAATGGACGCAAGTCGGTCGAGGTGAGTCTCAAAGGTTCGGGCAAACACAATGACGTCGTCCAGGTAACAAAGGCAGATGGACCACTTAAAGCTGCGCAAAAGTGTGTCCATCATCCGCTCGAACGTTGCCGGTGCATTGCACAAGCCAAACGGCATAACTCTGAACTGGTAGAGACCGTCAGGCGTTACAAAGGCTGTCTTCTCACGGTCGAGGTCATCTACACTGATTTGCCAGTAACCAGAGCGTAGGTCTATCGATGAAAAGTAGGTCGCACCGTGAAGGCAGTCCAGGGCATCGTCGATGCGAGGGAGCGGGTATACATCCTTTTTGGTGATCTTGTTTAAGTGCCGATAGTCCACACAGAAACGCCAGGTGTTATCTTTCTTTTTCACTAAGACTACAGGCGAAGCCCACGGGCTAGAAGAAGGTTCAATAATGCCTTTTGTGAGCATCTTTTCGACCTCCTGTTGGATTACTTGACGCTCTGATGGTGACACGCGGTAAGGACGCCTGTGGATTGGAGCCGCGTCACCGGTATCGATGCGATGCTTGACTTCTGTGGCTTGACCTAAGGGTCTGCCGTCAAAGTCAAATATGTCAGAATAGGTCGTGAGGAGATCACGGAGTTCTTTGACTTGAGAGGGTGAAAGGTCTGAGGCAATCATCTTTGTTACGTTGCTTTGCAGTGCTGAAGATGCAGGTGCCCTATGTGGGTTTGAAGAGATGGCAGCGGGCAGTTCAGGTGACACCGATGAAATTTGGCACTCCTGTGATGGCGACAGAGTGGCGAGAGCAATGCCTTTTGGTAGGACTTGAGGGCTGAGTCCGAAGTTCAAAAGAGGAAGGCATGTCTTGTTCGCCGTAATAGTTACAACGGTGTATGGGAAAGATACGTTGTGCGCCATTAAAACAGTGGGAGAGGGAGACACGACGTAATCACCATCCTGTACACTAGGGTACGGTTCAACGGCGACACAGGTTAGTGCTTGTGGGGGTAAACGAACAAACTCGGCACACGAAAGCTTGTTGCAAACCTTCTCCGAAGCGTCAGCGGACGTAGGTAGGTCAAGTTGCACGACACCGGCAGAGCAGTCAATGACAGCGGAGTGGTCACTCAAGAAATCGAGTCCGAGGATGACGTCATGAGGGCAATGAGCGAGAACATGAAACATGACGGAAGTTTGGCGGTCGGCAACCCTCACACGTGCGGTGCACATTCCAAGCACAGCCGGCGTTCCTCCGTTGGCGACACGTACAAATAGGGACTCGGGCGGCGTAAGGACCTTACATAACCGCGCACGGAGGTCAGAGCTCATAATGAAAATATGTGCACCGGTGTCAATGAGGGCAGTAACAGCCAGGCCATCCACTTCTACAGCAAGCAGGTTCTGGTCCGTGGTCAGGGTGAGCAGAGGGTTTTCAGGTCGGGGGTCCAATGCAGCGTCACCTCCGGGAGCTGCATTGCTCAGTTTTCCGAGTGTGGGCGTCCAGTAGGTCGGGGCGACGAATATCGCCGGGGCTGATGTGACCGGGAGCGATGATCGTGCGGGGAGGGCGAACGACTGGAGCTTCGGACTGATGTTGGAGGAGCCTCATTGTATGGTCCATGTTGACGAGCAGCAAACTGCATGGGCTGGTTGTCTTCGCGTCGATAGCCGAAAAACGAGCGAGATGGGGAGGTCTGAGAGCGGCAATAGCGAGAGATATGTCCCACACCGTGGCAATGAAAGCAGATGGGCTTGTCGTCTTGCGTCCTCCACTGGGCAGGGTCACGGTAGCGACGAGACATTTCCGGGGCACGCGAAGGCGGCGTCATGGCACTTACACAAGGTTGCGTGAGCGAGTATACGGGCTGCATTCCGACATTTGCAAGCTCTTCTCTCACAACCTTCTGAATCAAGGATATCGTTGGTCGAGGATCATCGGACGGCCGCGCCTGAAAAGATGGTGGAGACGCCGCCTCGATTTCGCGACGCACGATGCGGACTACGCTCTCGGTGGTGGGCAGTTGACTGCACGTCGGCTGAAGGTCCTCGCAGGTTGACGTAGCGGCAGTATTCGGAAGCCGCATGAAATGCTGGGCGATGCGGCGACTCTTCAGTTCTTCGAATCGCCGGCACTCCTTGATGATGTCGTCCACGGTTGACAAGTCCTTAGACACCAGCAGATTGAAAGCATCATCTGCAATCCCTTTGAGCACGTGGCTTACTTTGTCTGCCTCGGTCATGTTGGCATCGGCACGACGGCAAAGCGCGAGAACGTCCAGTATATACGACACATACGATTCGGTTGAAGTTTGAGCCCGGGACGACAGATCTTTAGATGCGGCGCGCTGGCGCCCGCCTGGTCTACCAAAAAGGTCACGGAGCTTCTGCTTACAGGCATCCCAACTCGTTATATCTCCTTCATGAGCCTGGAACCACACGCCTGCTGTGCCGCAGAGGTAGAAGGCAACATTGGCCAGCATCATTGTCGGGTCCCACCGATAAACCGCTGCAAAGCGTTCGTATTTCGAGATCCAATCATCCACGTAAACATCATCTGTGCCGCAGAAGTTGCCAGGATCGCGCGGCTGAGTCAAGACGACCGGCTGTACCGGAGTCGCGGTCGAAGCAGAAGCGGCAGGATTACCCTCTGTAGACATCGTGGGGCTGACCAGGATACGTCCGCTGCGGAGTTCCGTCTTGTGACGTACCCAGCACCTCCACCAAAATGTTGTGAATATATTTCCGAGATATATACAGTGGGAAATAGTTGAACAGTCAATATGGCGGTTGTTTACCAGCCCACGTCGTCCTCCTCTTCATCCCTCACTTCGACATAGTGGTAGCTGCGATACCGCAACAATATTGTCACGGGGGGTGAGAGTGTAAAAGGAAGAAATATATTTACAAAACATACAGAGGGAGGTTGACGCAGCTGCAGCCAAGATGGCGGAACAGCGACAACGCGAGCGCTATCACATTCGTCGTCTTCATCGCCTTTCTGATGCATTCCCGCCGTGCAACATATCACCCCCGCCGCTGGTAGCGCCGTCTCGGCGCTTACGAAAGTAGAGGATCGTGTGCGGGGAAGTATCGTTTGAGGCGAGAGACGTGCACGATATCAGTAGCGTGTACAGACGAGGACGAACGACTGTCCAACGGAGCGATCTCATATGTGACGTCGGTAATCTGTCGTAAGACCTTGTAAGGCCTGGAGTAGCGAGGGAGAAGCTTCGACGAAAGGCCAACGTGGCGGCAAGGTGTCCAGAGAAGAACCAAAGAGCCTGGAGAGTAGGAAACGTCTCTGTGACGGCTGTCATAGCGGGCCTTCTGAGACCGTTGCGAGGCAGAGAGACGATCCCGTGCGATCTGGCGGGCCGCTTGAGCCCGAGCAGTTGCATCACGAGCGTACTCTGTAAGATTGTGCGTAGCTGATGGTAGATGAGTATCAAAGGGTAACGGATGACGACCATACAGGAGATAGAAGGGAGAAAAGCCAGCGGTGTCGTGGTGCGACGAATTGTACGCGAACGTAACATAAGGCAAAGTGCTGTCCCAATCACGGTAGTCTGCCGAAACATACATGGATAGCATTGTGATCAAGGTGCGATTGAGGCGCTCCGTGAGTCCATTTGTTTGCGGGTGGTAGGCAGTGGTGAGCTTGTGGCTGGTGGAACACGATCGAAGAATGTCGTTGACGACCTTTGAAAGAAACGAGCGACCCCGATCGGTCAGCAGCTGTCGCGGGGCGCCATGGCGGAGAATAACTTCGTGCAGCAAAAAGTCCGCGACGTCAGTGGCACAGCTTGTCGGTAGTGCCCGCGTTATAGCGTAGCGTGTCGCGTAATCAGTAGCGACAGCAATCCACTTGTTCCCAGTCAGAGACGTTGGAAATGGTCCAACGAGATCGAGGCCGACGCGGTAGAAGGGGACGGTCGGGATGTCGATTGGTTGAAGAGGACCGGCTGGCGACAAGGAAGGGTGCTTGGAGCGCTGACAGGACTGACAAGCAGCAACGTATCGACGCACTGAACGGTAAAGGCCTGGCCAGAAGAATCGACGCCGTACGCGATCGTACGTGCGGGTTGCTCCGAGATGTCCAGCGGTTGGGGCGTCGTGAAGCTGTTCAAGAACAGAGGAACGGAGTGTTGCAGGAACTACAAGTAGTAGCTCCGGCCCCTCGGAACTGGTGTTGCGTCGGTAAAGAATGCCGTCACGCAGCACGAACAAATGGGGCGACGGGTCGTGGTGGTGGAAACGTAAACGGTGCATTATAGACCGCAAGTGCACATCGCTGAGCTGTTCCTTGCGTATGTCAGTGAAGTCAGATATGGCAAAGACACAGGCGTCGGAATCATGTGCTGACAAGTCGGGGGGGATCCACAGGATGACGGGATAGACAGTCGGCATTCTGGTGCATTCGGCCAGACTTGTATATCACGTCAAAGCTGTGTTCTTGAAGTTTTAAGGCCCAGCGTCCAAGTCGTCCAGTGGGATCTTTGAGGGACGACAACCAGCACAGTGCATGGTGATCAGTAATCACCGAAAAGGTGCGGCTAAACAAATAAGGTCGAAATTTTCCGACTGCCCAAACTATAGCGAGGCATTCACGCTCAGTGATGGAAAACTTGCACTCGGAAGAGGAAAGGAGGCGACTGGCATAGGCGATGACGCGATCCTGTCCTTGTTGCCGCTGAGCGAGAACAGCGCCGATGCCATGTCCGCTGGCGAACTTCAGTAGGGGCTGACGGGTCGAAATGGGCCAATATTGGTGGGCTGGTAAGTAATGTTGTAAGCGTGTTGAACGCAGTTGCTTGGTCGGTACCCCAATAAAACGGCACGTCCTTCTTCAGTAGTTCCGTGAGGGGTCGGGCAATGTCGGCGAAATTTTTTGACGAGACGTCGAAAGTAAGAACACAAACCGACAAAGCTCCGTACATCTTTCACGTAACGTGGTATGGGGAAATCTTTGACGACTCGAATTTTGTCGGGATCAGGTTGCACGCCTCGAGCACTGACAAGATGACCCAGCACAGTAATTTCCCGGCGGCCAAAACGGCATTTGGAAGAGTTGAGTTGAAGCCTTGCTCTTCTGAATACCTCAAGGACAGACGACAGGCGGCTAAGGTGGCTTTCAAATGTGGGTGCGAATACGATGACGTCATCCAGATAGCAAAGGCACGTTGACCATTTGTATCCACAAAGGAGGGAGTCCATCATCCTTTCAAATGTAGCTGGGGCGTTACATAAACCGAATGGCATAACTTTGAACTGGAAAGGTCCATCCGGCGTAACAAATGCGGTCTTTTCATGGTCCCGATGATCGACAGAAATCTGCCAGTATCCCGATCTCAAGTCGATAGATGAGAAGTAGGCAGACCCGTGTAGGCAGTCGAGAGCGTCGTCAATCCGCGGCAGTGGGTAGACGTCCTTGCGAGTTACTTTGTTTAAGTGGCGGTAGTCTACGCAGAAGCGCCAGCTGCCGTCCTTTTTCTTTACTAGCACGACCGGCGATGCCCATGGACTGCAGGATGGTTCGATGACGTGAGCATTTTTTCAACTTCATGCTGGATGACTTTTCGCTCAGCATGGGACACGCGGTAAGGACGTCGTCGGATTGGGCTGGCGTCTCCAGTGTTGATCTGATGAGTGACAAAGGATGTCTGACCTAAAGGCCGGTCATCAAAATCAAAGATGTCGCGGTAGGATTTCAGCAGGCGTCGAATGTCGGCTCTCTGTGCTGGAAGGAGGTCAGGGGCGATCATCTTGTCAACGTTGCCATCGGCTGTGCCCTGTGAGGAGGAGGATGCAGCAGAGGACGAAGAAGCGTCGGCCACTGCGGAGCTCCGTTATATCGCGATGTTACCCCGCACTTCCACCAAATGTCACGGGGGGTGAGAGTATAAAAGGAAGAAATATATTTACAAAATATACAGAGGGAGGTAGACGCAGCTGCAGCCAAGATGGCGGAACAGCGACAACGCGAGCGCTATCACATTCGTCGTCTTCATCGCCTTTCTGATGCATTCCCGCCGTGTAACAATATTATTGGAGAATGAGGCCTTTAATGCCCAAACAGGTACGGCTCTTTGATGAATAGATTTGCTTTTATATTATTCAAGGTGTCGGTTAGTTCATCAGCAAGTCTGTTTGTAACTGTGATTGGTGTCGGTTAGCTTTCAAAATTAGCACTGCGTTCTATCAGAGCGTAAGTTTTAAGACGAAATACGCTTTTATGGCCATTAGACGCTGCTCGCGAAAAACGTGGCGTGTGTTACGAAAACACAGGTGAGCGTGATAAAAATCAGGCAAAAATCACGGTTTCATGCAGAGTGGAATCCACGCATTTTGCGTGGCAGTGAAGTGTTCTACCACAGAGCCACGCAATTTCACGAAACTGCTTAGGAAAAACACCCTATACAGGTGTCGTGTCTGACGGGGCAATAATTAACAGGCGTGGCAGAAGCGTACAATCGAAGCAGGCGTCACACCGTGTAAATTGCGTAACGATTGGTTTATAACGCTTCCCACCCTTTACAAAGCGCTCGGCAATAATTCATCATCATCATCGGCCACAGCATCAATGAAGTGAGCAGCTATGCACGTAAGTGCGCGCATTGCCTTTCAAACATGCTCTAAGTGCGCACGCCGCTGAAAAAAAACAGATACAAAGGCGAATGGGCTCGCCTGAAGCATTCAAAGGGTCGATTTAATGCTATAAATATGCGTTAGCTCGTTGCGGCTCGCATGTGTTACATTAGTGCAGCCAGGCTTTCGCCTGCATACGTCACTAGAGTGTAACACCAGCCAATTTTTTTCTTACCGCTTAATTTGCTTCCTTCACAGTACGGAACGCGCCACATCATGGACTCATTGGCCGAGACGGGTCACTCGGTCTCCAGTCTGCTCATGTGTGGCGGCATGGCGAAGAACCCGCTCTACGTGGAGCTGCACGCTGACGCCACGGGTGAGCGTCAAGTACCCAGTGTACAGCATCCATGTCATCATTTCAGCCTCCGTGAAGGGCGTTTGGCCAAATATGAGCCGATTCAGGTTACTCTGAAGAGAAGCTGTTAAAGCGAAAGCCAAGAAAGGGAAAATAGACAACCACCCGTTTGTAGCACGAAGCCACAAGGAAATCCGTGCGGATTTCTCAGTAAGAAAAGCCTCTTAGTTGCCGAAAAATTCGTCCTGGTCCGGGGTCCTTATATGCCTCATCAAACGCGAAAAGGACCATCAGTGGTATCAACGCAAATGGTGCGAGACGTCACGTGATTACAGATGACGGCATTTTAATGTGATAGTTGTAGTCGCCGTGACGTAGCGTAACAAGACGTCACATCGGGACGTCATTATGACGTCACATGTCTCCAATATTTATGACGTCACGTAACATGGCGTCACATGATGACGCCATCATTACATCACGGATCGAAAATATTTCTTATGACGTCACGTGGTAATGCCATCACATGACATCGAGCGTTTGGTGGGCCGACGCCGAAGGTAGTCGAAGACCACGCGAGGTGCACAGAGATTCAGGAAGGGTTGCAAGAGGTGTGGGAGGATCAATGCTATCGACTGAGAAGAAAAAGATGGCCTTGTCCTTCTACTCATCTTAGGTGAACCGATAAGGGACCACGGGGCTTTACTAAACACATGCCCTAACAGGTTGAACACAGTTCTAAACGAGCTGTTTTAGATAGTCTACTGCTGACAACAGCCAATACAGTATCCTACCGACTGTTGATGTGCCTCACTAGCTGCCGGTATGGCTAGCGTTTCAGGCCAGTATCGCTAACGTCCTGCGTGGGTAAGCTTATAGAGCACGTCGTTCAGATACGGCTCAGTTGCCTGTATACGGACACCGTGATCGGTTAATATCGGCACGTGACTTGATGCTACAGCTCAAGTCCCAAATTTTAGACAAGGCAACGCTAGAGACAAGTGTGACCGTTGGGTTATATGCGGCAAAGGCATTTGACAAGGTTAGGTACGTGTCGATCTTGGAGAATTTGTCCTCACTCAATGTCGTGAAGAGAGTTTACCACCGCATCAAGACATCCTTTCGAATAGGAAAGCCACTTTAAATGTGGGGGAAGAAACCATCGAGGACATTGAATTGGGCAACAGGGGGATGCCGCAGGGCTTGGTGTTATCACCAACTCTTTTCAACGTTGTGATGTAGAGACTACCTGAACAGCTAAGAGACATTGAGAATCTAAATCAGACCATTTACGCGGAGGACTTAACATTATGGATTAACAAGGGCAGTGAAGGTCAAACTGAAAACTCCCTGCAAAATGCAATTGATGAAATCGAAGAGTTCCTTAAAGCCAAATGACTTAAATGTTCGGCCGAAAAGACGGAAGCCCTGTTCCTCCTGCCACCCGGAATAAGGCGGCTCCACCAAAAGCCTGAGGTGGACATCCACCTGCACGTTAACGGCGCAGAGATCCCCGCGGTCGACAGTATCTCTGTCCTCGGGCTGAGGATTTAGGCGAACCGGAAGAATTATGAAACGCTTGCCAGCTTGGAAGCTAGCTCAAATAAGACATGTCGTCTCATCAGATGAATAGCGAACTGGCACGCTGGGTTGAAGAAGGCGAACCTTCTAAGACCCGTGCAAACCTTCATAATAATCAGGATAGAGTACGTGGCCCCTTACCTCAGATTAAACCGAGTGGAACGGAACAATCTCGAAATTGTTACAAGAAAAAATGTGTTAAAGTCGTGCTCGGACTTCTTCCGAACATGTCCACCGACATACCTATGAAGTTAAAGGTATCGAACACTCTCGATGAGCTGATTGAGGCTACTGTTACCGCGCAGCATAAAGGGCTACTAGAACTAAAACGGGGAGAGCAATATTGTTGCGGTAGAAAGAACGAGGAAGCTCATTCAGACTAGAAGCATACGACGTCTCTTACCGCCGCTTGGGCACCAGCCATATTTATCGTAAATACACCAACTCTGCACTCCTCGCGTGCCTGCTTTCTTCGAGCAACATTTTGGTAGACGTGCTGGGTACCAGTACGCATAGGCGTGCGCAGGCTTCCCCTTCAGGGGGGGCGAAGGCTCATCGCAGCGCCCCCCTTCCCTATAACGTATGGGGCAGACTTTGCGCCCCCCCCCTTCTTAGGTGACTGGGGGGGGGGGGGGCGCCCCCCTCTGCCCCCCCCTCGTGCGCACGCCTATGCGGCAGTACGGAACTTCGCAGTGGACGTCACCTGCCTGCCGCCACGATGGCAATTGAACCGTGAACGTCCGAGCCAGCGACGATGGCAAAGGGAACCGTCAACGTCCGTGCCAGCTGTCTTCCTCACCCATCCGCGGGACCCTGGGCCATTTTGTGGCACGAATAAGACTGACGTCGAGGAGTGGCTAACACTGTACGAGAGAGTGAGTGTCAGCTACAGGTGGGACCCGACCCTCATGCTAGCGAACCTTATCTTCTATCTGAAGGGAAACTGCGCGGCAACGGTATGACGCGCATGAAGCTGACCTAACGAGCTGGGATGTCTGTAAACAGAAAATGCGAGATCTGTTTCGCACACCGGTCGGTCGTCAGCTGGCCACAAAGAAATAACTTGCGGGCCGCGCTCAGACGTCAACAGTGTCATATGTCGTTTACATACAAGATGTGCTGTCTCTCTGCCGCAAAGCTGACGACAGCATGTCCGAGGCAGACAAGGTCGGACACATATTAAAAGGTATTGCCGACAATGCCTTCAACCTCCTTATGTGCAAAGATTGTACTACGGTGGATGAAATCGGAGTGTCGGCGCTTCGAACATCAAGGAGTGTCGGCGCTTCGAACAGGCGTACGACAAATTGCCGAATACCGCCGCGACCTGTTGCTGCGAAGACCCACCACGGCTCGTCCAACCGACAGCTCCTGAATACATCACGCGCTTTATTCGCCGTGAGTTTCAGGCCGTGCCTCCAGCTCCAGCAGTTCGCTTTGACTTCAGGGACAACATGCCCTCCATCTCCCTCATTCAAGCCGTCGTTCGGGAAGAAATCGCAAGTTTGGGCATGCCATCACTCCGCTCGGTCCGGCACACGAACACTTAGCAGGTCCCCCCCGGCCACTCGCCGCCAGACCCAAAATTTTCTTCCGCCCCGCCGCAATCCAGCCGAGTGGAGCACCGTTGGCGATCGACCCATCTGCTTCAATTTTTCCCGTATCGGACACATTGCCCGTCACTGTCGCAGCCGCTTGTCGTCACCTCCTCGGTGGTCGTCTCCTAGTCACCACCACCAGCTGCCAAACAGTCATACCTTCTCGCCCTACGCGCCGACATCAACGTCGACAGTGTCCCGCCAAGGTCCAGCCGCTCACCGTCTCCGCATGGTCATCGGTCACGTTCCAGCTCTCATTTACCGCTATTCGTCCCCATCCACAACTGGCCGCTTCACTTCGGGAAACTAGGCGGCGCAGCTCCCGGAGGTGACGCTACAACTACGACCCGGCCTTCTAATTCTCTGCCGACCCTGCCTACGCGCGGAAACCTACTGGACGTGGAAGTTGATGGTGTTCATGTCAGGTCTCTTGTCGACACGAGGGCGCAGCTTTCGTTTATGAGCGCTTCTCTCCGCCGAAGGCTCAGGAAGGTTCTCACACCCGCCGCGAAGAGCACAGTGCGAGTCGTCGATGGTGCCACTGCACCTGTCGTTGCGATGTGTACAGCCCGTGTTACCGTTGGTGTCCACTACGCCATTGTTTTATTTATTGTACTCGAAAAGTGCCCGCACGACCTCATTCTGGGCATAGACTTTCTTTCAAAGCAGGCAGCCTTTGTACAGCTGGATCTGCCCTTCCTTGCCGACGCCACAACTTGTGCAATACCCCGTTTATGTTCTGCTGAGTTCACTCGCCTGTGCCCACAAGTTGCTCCAGCTGTTATCCTGACGCCCTATCCTCCTGTCTCAGATGGCGACTATGTCGTGTCGCCGCTGACCGACGTGGTTCTGAAGCGATACATTGCACTGCCAAGCAACATAATCCAAACAAAAGAGAATTGCGCTTGCGTACTAGTCGCCAATTATCGATTTTCTACGCACGTGCTTCCCCATGGCATCGCCGTGGCGCATCTAACAACTTTAGAAGAATACCAGATCTCTTCTTTGGCCACTTTTCTTTGACCAGTACTAGCACACCTTTGTCGCCTATTCGTCCTCGTCGACTGCGGACAACATTTGTAAGATTATTGGCCCTCATCTTCCTGCGGAACACACAGCTCTTTGTCACCTGCCGTCATCTTATCGGCATATCTTTGACTTGAACGACCGGTCTCTGGGGCAGACATCTGTTGACGCCCATCACATCAACACCGGTGACGCGAGCCCCTTTCGTAGGAGACCATATCGCGTCTCCGCTGCGGAAAGGACCATCGTACAAAAAGAAGTCGACAAGATGATGGACAAGCACATCATTGAACCATCGACTAGCCCGTGGGCATCCCCCGTAGTCTTAGTAACGAAAAAGGACAACTCGTGGCGCTTCTACGTCGACTACGGTCACCGCAACCGGATCACAAAAAAAAAGATGTGTATCCACTGCCCTGCATCGTTGACGCCCTTGACTGCCTTGATTGATCCAACTATTTTTCTTCAATTGATTGACTATTGAAAGATCAGCGTTGATGAGATGGTTCGCGAAAAAACAGCCTTTGTAACACCAGATGGTTTATACCAGTTCAAAGGCATGCCTTTTGGGTTGTGCAATGCGCCAGCGACATTCGAGCGCATGATGGACTCCGTCTTGTGTGGCTTAAAGTGGTCAACGTGCCTCGTTACCTCGACGACGTGATCGTGTTTTCGCCGACTTTTGAAAGCTACCTGCGGAGCCTCACAGCTATCCATCTCTGTGTTTCGCTCTGCTGGCCTTCAGCTGAATTCACCTGAATGCCATTTTGGTCGCCGCGAAATTACCGTGCTCGGACATCTCGTAAACGCTGCAGGAATCCAATCTCATCCACAGTAAGTTCGCGCTGTGCGAAATTTTCCTATTCCTTCTTCGACGAAAGTTCTCCGCAGTTTTATGGGCTTATGCTCCTACTTTCCGTCACTTTGTAAAGAAATTTACCGACATCGCTCGTCCTCTGACCGACCTTCTTAAGAAGGATACCTCTTTCTTCTGGGGTCTGCACCAAGAGCAAGTATTCTCTACCGTTATTGAGCGGCTTACAGGTTCACCGATTCTTTCGCACTTTGACCCTTCCGCACCCACTGAAGTACGCAATGACGCGAGTGGTCATGACATCGGCGCTGTTCTCGCTCAAGCATCAACAGGGCCACGACCGTGTCATTGCCTACGCGAGCCGCCTTCTCTTCGTGCTTGAAGGCAATTACTCGATAAGTGAGCGAGAATGCCTCGCGCTCGTTTGGGCTGTCGCGAAATTTCCACCGTACTTGTTTGGCCGTACCTTCTGCGTCGTAACTGATCACCACGCACTCTATTGGCTCTCCTCTCTGAAGGACCCAACTGGACGACTTGCACGTTGGGCATTGCTTCTGCAAGAGTATGACTTCTCGATAGTGCATAAATCTCGACGCATGCACAACGACGCTGACTGCCTTTCTCGCAATCCCGTGTATCAACCGGACGACACCGATGCTGACTCGCACATCTGTACTCCCTTCATATCCGGCTTTCTCCGCATAGGCGACGAGCAACGACAAGACCCTGTTCTTCGAAACCTTATGGACTGCCTAAACTGCGCGCTCACCGACCCTTCTCTCCGAATGTTCACATTACATGATGGCATTTTATACCGCCGCAAAGTTCAGTCCCATGGTCCTGAGCTGTTACTAGTCGTTTTACAAGCATCTGCGACTGGCCGTGCTCCAGAAACTTCACGACGCTCCTACTGCTGGCACATATGGGCATCACTCAGACTTACGACCACGTAAGGCGCTGCTTCTTCTGGCCCGGTCTCTATCGCTCTGTGCGTCGCTATGTCGCTTCTTGGGACCTGTCTCAGTGACGGAAGACGCCTGCCTTGCCTCCTGCTGGTTTGCTTCAGCCAATTGAAGTCCCTACAGAGCCATTCTTCCGTGTGGGCCTCGACCTGCTTGGCCCATTCCCTATTTCTAGCAAAGGGAACAAGTGGATTACCGTCGCAACAGATCATGCAACAAGATATGCCATTGCGCGAGCGATACCAACCAGCTGCGCTACAGATGTTGCCGACTTCTTACTCCACGATGTCATCCTGCATCACGGCGCCCCTCGCCATTTACTAACGGATCATGGCCGTTACTTTTTGTCGAAGGTCGTCGATGACCTGCTCCGCTCCTGTTCTACTGAACACAACATCGCTACCGCGTACCACCCTTAAGCGAATGTGCTCACCGAGAGCCTGAACCGCACTTTAACTGACATGCTCGCCATGTACGTTTCCGACTATCACCGTTACTGGGACGCCACTTTACTGTACATCGATTTTGCTTATAATTCGTCCCGTGACGACACCGCCGGATTTTCGCTTCTACCTTTTGTATGGCCGCGACCCTGTCTTCTGCTTCGACACGTTGCTACCCTCTGATGTACTGTTATCAACTACTGATTGCGCCCGCGATGCAATCACCTTGGCCACCCATGCCCGAGAGGTCGCTCGTCATCGCCTAACAGCGTCGCAAGGTTCTCAAAAGGTACGCTACGATCATCAGCACCGAGAAACACAATTTTCCCCTGGTTCCCTTGTCCTCCTCTGGACGCCCTCGCGTCGTGTCAGCCAGGCGGGAAAACTCCTGTTTCGTTACTCTGGTCCATACAAGATCTTGCGCCAACTGTCCCACGTGACGTACTACGAGATCGCACCAGCCGACGTGTGTCTGCTACCTCACGTCAGCAGCGATGTTGTTCACGTCGCCAGACTCAAGCCCTATATACCCACATTAACTGATGCTCCATGATTTGCACCGGGACGGAGCTAAACCCGCCGGGACTGTGATGTTGCGGTAAAAAGAACGAGGAAACTCGCTCAGACTGGAGGAAGACGACGTCTCTTACCGCCGCTTGGACACCAGCCATATTTATCGTAAATACACGAACTCCGCACTCGTGTGCCTCCTATCTTATTGCAATAATATTACTAAGGTTGGGCCATGAGCCCAAGCATGAGCAAGTGCGCTCAAAAGACATACCGGCACAGATCAAGGACAAAATAAAAATACCACCGCTACCCATAAACATGAGCCCTGCCTTTCAAAACGTAAAGACATGAAAGAGGCATTACAAGCTAAGCACACCGGTCGACAGGATATCCTTTATACAGACGATGCAGAATATCAGTGCAAAGCGGCACACACGGCAATCACGGTCAGGGAAGACGGAACCCTGATGGCGTGCTCCACAGTCAGTGGGGTCGATACTGTAGAGGCCGAGGAAGTAGCCATGGCCTTGACCATCAGCCAAAAGGGGGTCATGGTGGCCGTCAGTGACTACAAAAACGCGTTGGGAAATTATGAATCGGAAAGGGTGACGGAGTCTGCCGTACATATTTTGAACATGTTAGGAGAACCCAGATAGATGATTCTGCTCGTCTCGGCACCAGCTCACCGGGGAGGTAGAGGGAACAAGGAGGCTCATTCGGTCGCCCGAGGTGTTACCAGTTGACCCCCGAAACCATCCAAGTTACCGAAATTACAAAGAGAAGAAGAGGATATTCGTGCATACCATGAAATCACAACACACTACCGACTAAATCGGCTAATATACCTGGGAGCGTACAGGTCGCTCAGTAATAAAGAGGAGGTTATGTTGCGATAGTTACAGACGGGCGTTTTTAGGAGCGAAGCTCCTTAGGCCGGCACCCCAACGCCGTTGAAGCTCCCTGGCATGGTGCGAGCTGTGGCGTCTCCCCCTCAAACGGGAGGATAAATGATGTTTATGAGCGCTGGAACGCTGATGGCGTCTGAACGATACGCAAAGCGCGAGAATACGAACGCATGCGAAACGGAGGCAGATTAGTCTCGCTCTTTCTTCGAATCTGCTCTCTCCCCTCAAACCGGCGAACACGCGAAACCATCGCTTCACCCTGTCGTCCGCCCACTGGTTGGTCCGTTGCCTGGACAATGAAACGCCGCGCGCGCGCCGAACACCGCGCGCGTCCCATTTCTAAGGAGGTGATATAAGGAACATTATAACACGAGGTTTGCCTCCATTTAACTCCAGTCACATAATTCGGTTGTCTGCCGAACTCTTATTTTAATATTCCAGTATATTATTTTCCACACCTGCTCAATATTCCAAGGTTCTCTGTAGGATGATTTCTTTACGAATAAAAAGATGACGAAATGATTGAAAGAACTGTGAAGACTGGTTTGTGTATTGTGTGAAGTCGTATTTATGTACAGTCCGTTTCACCAGGTCCCGAAACGACTATATGATTGAGGGACGCCGTAGTGGAGGGCTCAGAAAACTTCGACCACCTGGAGTTGTTTAACGTGCCCTCAAATCTAAGTACACGGGCCTCAAAGCATTTTCGCCTCCACCGAAAATGCGGCCGCCGATTTCGTCACCTTCGGGTAAGCAATCGAGCATCCATAACCACTGGACCACCGCGGCGGGTAATTGGCATACTCTTGACCGAAGCGACGATTTCATGTGATGACGTTATGTTATGTGACGTGATAGTGATGTCATAATGACGTCCCAAACCTAGGTAATTTGTGGAACGTAATGACTTCGCAGGATTGCGTCGTTAATTATATCATGGAACATTGAGGTCGTGTGAGTTTTAGTACGCCGACAGCATACATACGTTCACTTCTGTATAGCGCGACTTAAAGCCGACGTACATTGCTTAGCTTTTTTTTTACCATTCGTGAAGCCTCACGAAGTATCGTCAGGCTCCGCCAAATATACCAGCCTCTTGAATCATCAGGCATCTAAGTCATTTGAGTGAATGAAAATCTCATCGCTGTCATCTATACGCAGGAATGCCGGTGCTGCTGCCTTCAGAGACCGAATCAGTGCTGCTCGGTGGCGCCATCCTGGCGGCCAGCGCGAGCGGCCGCTACAAGAGCGTCACGGAGGCCATGCTCCGTATGGGCGGCTCGGGCAAAGTACTGGCGCCGCGTGCCAGCGAGCGGAGGTTCCACGACGCCAAGTACGCCGCCTTCCGCGCCCTCCTGGACTGCCAGTTACGTCTCAGGGAGATCATGTCGCCTAATGGGAGACCATCGTCTTCGTGTTCTTGATCTCAGTTCTAACTCTTGTTTTCATGAACTTGACACAGCGTTCCGACTCCATGTAGAAGGAAGGCGTACCGACGGGGAGTGTCGACTGCTGTCTATTACTCGCTGAGGCAGGAACTCAGACAAGAAGACCTCTTGTGATACTCTTTCGGACGGCAGATATTTGCACGATGGGCTTATTCCGCCTTTATTCCACATTCCGAGTTCTTAATTATCGACGAACCGCAAATGCTACTGATCGCGCACGCAGCGTTCAAGAGAATGCTTTTTTTAACATGGAGGTGCTCATACCGCACCCTCTTTTCGGCTATGACTTAGTATCCAGCGAATCGCAGCTCAAGTGTGGAAACCATTGCGATTTGAACGGCTGCCCCTAGATGTGTCCATGCTGATTCCGTTCCATACTTTTGTGCCAAAGAGCATAAGACACGCCTCAGTGCCCAAGTCATTGTGATCAGCTTGCGGCTCCATGTTCATATGCGCTAATGCCAACGCATCTATAATATAGATGGTATTGTTACGGGCAATGGTACGTGCGTGTGAGCTGCAACCAGCACTCCCCACGTTACACAAAGTTTCCATATGTGAATTTACTTCAATTTTTAAATAACACGGAAATTAGGATTGCCATTTATGGTATATTGTTCCTTTCGTATGGAGTTCTCATATCAGTCAACTTACTTTCCTAATTAAAGCTAAACATATTTGCCAGATATCTGTCGCTAACTTCGGAGCCGACCGGACAGTCACCCCCTGAAGAATATACCTCTAATTTTAATATTAAAAAGCTATAGACTAAACGTGGCTGGTGAGTCTGTTTATTAGTATAACTTACTTTCCTTGCTGTCTGCTGCACCATGGTGCAATTTGCAATGCGAGCAGGCTTGCCGATACGAGAGAATATGTGTCTCTTGCAATGGCGATGCGAAACGACATATGAATTGAATTATTTCTGCTTAGCTATTCGTAACTGATTCGCTGTACTGTACAGCGTGCGTGGCAGACCAGAATACTCATTAGCGTCAATCACGATTGGCACGACGACAATTTTTGTAATCGCAACTTGGAAAGAGTGCCTCTGTTGCTGCTCATTCCCTACCGGCGCAGCTTCTCAGTCATTGCGAAAAAAGCAAAGCAAGATTGATCACTCTTATAAAACTCTTGCTACGAATCATAAAACGGCAATGATGGTTTTTCTATTCAAAAGAATACGTCGCAGGCATATTTTTTTTTATTGAGCTGCTACATATCGATCAGCTAGGTTTTCTACGGACAAAAGCCAATCATGATCGTGTTGCTAGGAGTATTCGCTACTATGAAAACAATGTGCACTTTGTCATCATTTACAATGTAGAGAAAAAAAAACATGGTGTAGAAAAACACTCTCATGATATCTCAAATGTGGTATTCAGGAGCTTCAAATTGTGATCGAATCCTGAAATCATTCACATTATACTCATGGCAGACACCTAGTGTCCCACAGGCTCAATAAACATGTCACTCTAGTTTATAGTATAACTTACCTGGACAGTTTCTCTGAAAATGCGTTTCCGTAAACAGAGATCTCACTGAATATTATACAGCTTTAGCTCAGCGTCAGCAGCAGCTCTGCGATTGTAGGCGGCCAGCCATTTCCAGTGGCAGCCTGCGTCCGCAAAGGTGCTGCGGACGCTCAACTAAAGATGTCCATCTACAAACAAGACAAATGTAGTACAGCAATACTGACAGTTGGGCGAGTTGGTATGTGTTCATGATTAAAAACGGCGCAAAAGAACACGAAACACAAACGAAGGATACACGAAGACAGGCGCCGGACTCTCAACTAATCTTTATTCACGTCGACTCACACTTATATACATGCACGTGGTGACACAAACAATGCAAAAGTAAAAAACACAGGCAGGGGTTATCACGCTAACCCACTCAAATACGAAACTTCTTTTTGCTGTAGGGCGATGGATGGAGCGCTGATACATGATTTGTTATTATGAATGTGCAAAGCCTCTATTATCTCGCGAGTTGTCCGTTTATTATTCCTGGCGATGATGGTGGTTTTTTCAAATTGAGGAGCGCAGCCGCACTCTTTGCAGTGCGCGCCTATATGTGATAGACCATCGGTGCGATAATTGGTCTCATGTTCCCTTAATCTAACATTGACGCACCTTCCGGTTTGTCCTATGTATACAGCGTTACAAGACAAGGGAAGGTTGCACACCACCCCCGTTGCGCAGTCAGTAGCTGGGGATCGGTGGTTAACACCGCATCCTGCCGTTTTATTCTTATTCCTTTCTTTTGCCTTCTTGCTGACACGTGCGCATATTCGTTCCAGCTGATTAGGCACTGAAAAAACTACTTTAACATCAAATCGGCCTGCCACGTTCTTCAACCCGTGCGACAGTTTATGCACATAGGGTACTACAGCTGTTTTCTTATTACTTTCTAGGTTTTTGTTTTGTTTGTCTCCGTTCCCTTCAGACTTTAGTGATCTGATTAACTTTTCACATGCTCTGGTTACTACATGTTCCGGAAAACCCGCGCACACCAACCGACCCACTTGTCTAAACACACTTTCCGTAATTCTATGATAGCATGACTTCTGGACAGCCGACCTCAAGCATGAAGTTGCAATGCCGTCCTATACTCAGTACATACGTGAATGGGAACGAATAAACCCGTGTAAAGAATCGCGTGGCGATATTCATTTGCTGCTGCTGCTGGCAAGCGGACCAATCATTTCAAAGTAATAAAGTGAATTATATTCTCCTCAAGCGACCCTTCTGTGTCTTTTACTTCTAATTACAGCACAAAATACAAGCTGTTCCATGCGTGTTTATTTCCTTATTTAGATATTTTGTACACAAAGTACTTAACTCCTTACGAAGCTCTCACAGTCAACAGACACTAAACAGATAAGTACTTAGCACAGAAAAGGATGGCTAAACAAGCAACAATGGCATCCTGACTTTGATGTTTTTTTTCTTAATAACCATTGCTACGCTGCAGACGCCTATTTGCACTACAAGTACATAAAAACCAGGGGGATCTATTGAATAGAAATGTTTAAAGCTCGAATTGATTTTCCCATTCGGTCATCGAAATACTGTGAAACGATCTTGTGAATGGACGTCCTTCGTTCTCGTCAGTGTTTTTTTTTTAACGCTGGCATGCCTTAAAATTAAGCTCCACTGTGCTGGTAGCGCACTGACATGGCAAGAATATTGAACACCGTTTGTTTGTCTATTTGCATGTACGTTACACACCGGATAGGGGACTGGCAATCGCCGGTCAGGCTTTCCGGGATAACGCCGCCTGTAGCAACACGTTCATTACATGTCAGACTGACCCGTCCATAAGAATCGTAGAAATATGGCACATATAGAATGAACACAGAGAAAAACGAGTACTGGTCAACGGCTAAGTGTGACGTAATAAGCTAACGCAATAGCAAAATCATTCACTATTTGTTCGAAAGCAACGTGTCATAAAGGTGACCTTATGAAATATGAAAATGTAGTCTAATTTTACTCCACCGCATGTTGGTGGGGTAAGGTGACCTGCTTAAATTACGACTGAATTTATTGTCATCAAAACACTGAAGCTTCTCTCTACGTGACAGACAGCAATAGTATGCAATTATGCAAACTAGGTTAGGTAATATACATGGCAGGATCTTATATATTCGCTCTTACCACAGTGGTAGCCAATAACGCAGCATCGTGTGAATGAGTACAATACACTTGCTTCAGAACCTAACATTTCTAATCCATCAAAACAAAAACTTCGACACAATGAAAAGTCGCCGCTGGGAGGCATTGATAGTGACAGGAATGTATTAGAACATGGTGTTAAATATTAAAAGAAAATGACGATGATGGGACTAGCGCGTGTAGCGAGCAGCTCGTGGCTCGCACTTGACTGATTAGGAACGGCCAGTAATGGACGCGTTGTAACTGTGCTCCGGGCAATAGAGTCGCCCCCTTTTCCATCTTTTCCACGAGGCTTCCTTTCTTCTACATTTTATGGTGCCGAAACCCGGAAACTTTGCCATCCATGCGACCCGAAAACGAAAGGACTTCCACAGCAACCAAGATGGATCAGGTCGAGGGCAAACGAGTGACCCAACGAGCTTTGCATACGCGTCTCCGTAACGAGGCAAGCCAACTCATTGAATCGCGCCAGTTTAGCGCCCCGGCGCTTCGAGTGCTGCACGACAGACTGAAGAACTGCAACGACGGACTACGGGTGCTCAACGAACAACTGGAGGGACTCCTTCACGGACGAGCAAGCAGCTGAGGACTACCGATCGGTCTCGGAGTATGAAGACAACGGCAGCAACGTTGTCCCTTTCTCTCTTATCATATCGAAGAACTTCAGCCAGAAACGATGGTGGACCGAGGCCTGCTGATACCCAACGATGGTGCGACCCCAAAGGTACGACTTCAGATCGTTCCATTGGTGATGCCTCAAGGCCGGTTGCCGGTGCTTCAACACTACCGAAGCTCGACCTTGGTTCACTTCAACGGCGCAGTGCTACAGTGGCAGCCGTTCTGGGACGTGCTCAAGCATGCCGTTCATACAAACACCGGTCTGACGGACGTCGAAAGATTCCACTACCGTAAAGTTCTTTTGGTTGGACCAGCGGCCAAAGCGATCGAGGGAATTCAAGTGACTGATGCTTCATATTCAGATGCCATCGAAATCCTAACCAACCGCTTCGGAAACACGAGGATCATCGTGAAGATGTACTTGGAGAACCTTAGAACGCTCAAGCCCGTACGATGTTCCACTGACGTGACCGCCATGAGGAATCTCCTAGATACGGTGACCATAAGCAGGAGAGGTCTCAAGGCTCTTGGACGATCGGAGCTTTCATACGCTGCGATGCTTCTCGAGATTCTGACCAAGGTGATTCCTAATTGCCCTGCAGTGGGTGTAGACAGGCTGATGATGATGATTCCTAATGACATCGTGGTGGAACACTACAAGCGACAGAGCTCACTGCAAATGGCCCAACGAGACTCATTCGCCAGAGACGGAGCTACAGCAGTTGTTGAACCATCTACGCCTGGAAGTAGAAGCTCATGAGAAAAGTGGGCAACAGGAGTCCTGTGTTCGCGACACACCTGAAGGAAGGCGTAACAGGAGGCCCGACGCCCACCGCTTCCGTTTTACATAGCGAATCTAACAAGACGACAGGTACTTGTTTTTACTGCCTTTCACCCGTACATGCTACGGAAGCGTGCACTTCTACCTTAAGTCTGCATGAGAAGAAGAGCCGTCTGGCCAAATCGGGTAGATGTTTCAAGTGCACAATATCAGGTCACCGCTCTGAAGATTGCCGACGCAACATCCGCTGCGCTAATTGTAAAGGGAAGCACGCAACAGCCATTTGTGACCCCAACTACGCGCGAACGAAGAAACCAAGCGAACGCACCAGCCCGAGCTTGCATGCTGCCGCTCAAGCGTCTCTAGACAGCGTGTTTAAGAACGACGCATTACTACAGACGTTTGGAGTATGGGCTCTGGGAGACCACAGTTCTTATTTTATAAGAGGAGTTCTCGACAACTGGAGTCAAAGATCGTTCATCAGGAAAGATATATCTCGAAAACTAAGCCTGCCGATAGTGAAGAAGGTAGATGTACACATGAAAGCGTTTGGTGGTTCACGTGGCGCGCCAAAAGAGCAAGTCGGCTTAGTCAAGGTGACGTCGATGAGCCATTTTGACAGCGTCAAGCACGAAATCGAGGCATTAGAGGCTCCTTTTATTTGCGACCATTTCGTTGAACCTCTACAGTCACACGCATTGGTGCAGAAGCTGGTTGCTCAAAATAAGTTTATTTCTGACTTTGTATCGCTTCCTGGCCTAAAGACAGAAGTCGGCGTCAGCTTACTCATAGGAGCCGATCAAATGGGGAAGGTAGTGCTAAACGACGTTTGTTCGCATGAGGAAGTCAGCGGACTAGCAGCGATCAATAAGCTTGGGTGGGCCTTTGAAGGACCAGTTCGATGCGATGGGCGCATTTTCAAGGAAGCCAGCGCGCACGTGCGTGTACTTCGCACGAGTTGCGCAGAAGCTAACGTGTCTGAAGCCCTACAGCAATTCTGGGATTTAGACAGCATAGGCATTTCGGACCCTACGTCTAACGAAGACCAATGAAATGAGGTGGCTTCCCGCGTCCCACACCCCGACAGCGGATGCGCGTCCCCTCCCCCCTTTATCTCCTCTCGTACGCTCACCCCCCTTTCTCTACTCTAGGAATCTTCTACTCTACGGGGCGGTGCCCGCGTCCCACAGCGCATGCGCGTCCTCTCTCCTACGCTCACCCCCTTTCTCTGCTCTAGGAATCCTCTACTCTACGGAGCGGCGCCCGCGTCCGGCATCCCCACAGCGCATGCGCGTCCTCTCCCCCTCTCTCCTACGCTCACCCCCTTTCTCTACGCTAGGAATCCTCTACTCTACGGAGCGTCTCCCGCGTCCCACACACCCACAGCGCATGCGCGTCCCCTCTCTCTCCTCTCCTACGGTTCGCTCCGTTCTCTCCTCTAGGAATCCTCTACGGAGCGGCGCGCGACAGGTGGTACGAAAGCTGCATACTCCGCTGGGGGGCACTACGGTAGTTCCGCGGTATAAAAATGACGGAGCGCGCCTCATTCTCTCTCCTGTGCAGCGCCGCGATGAGCGCCCGGGCCGCTGCCGCGAAACGAGAGCGGCGACGTTTCTCCCGCTCAAGCTAACCACCTGCCCGCTGCTTCGCATCCACACATGGTTCCCTTTAGCGGGAGATGGGGAAATTTTTTTTCCTAATGTTCTTCTGTTCTTCAGAACAGGAAACAGAAAATCAAGCAGTGTCAGTAAATACTTAGCCACCGAGGAGGACATTGGAGGGAGGAAGCTGCATACAGCGTCGACAAGTGCAGATAGCAATGAGTACATGTTTCCATGGTCTTGTCGAGCGCCGTACTCGCGTGGTCCACGCCAAGACGTTGGGGCCCGTGACTCTTTCGACTGGCCAGACGTGCGCTCCTGAGCACCTCGTGTGTAAGGAGTTGGAGCTGATGGGCATGTCGGTAGAGACAAGAACTCATTTGTGTCGTCAATTCATGGGGGATTTACCGATGTTCCTTTGTCTACTGTGGGCATCATTGCTTGGCCAACACCTCGAGGTTTCTGTTGCTGGCGTGCCGCATCCTTTGCCACTTGGTACCCAGTGTTGTTTTCCACCTTGTAAGTGTGGACCCGCTCCTCTTTGCGCAAAATGGGGCAGCGGGTAGACGTAGATTAATGTTTTTCCTGCCGTTAGGAAACTGTGGCTCTTCATTCCCACATGCATATCGGTCGTGGTTGCCCCCACAGCGTGAGCATCGTACCTGTAACCTGCGGGCACCAAAAACGCTGACACTCGGTGCACTGTCTCGGAGCCTCAATGTACTTGTACACTCGGTAACGTGTGTAGCCTAATATGACGTGCACAGGAGCACTTTCGGTGACGAACACAAGGCGGACTTTTTCTGACGTTCCCAGTCGCCTTACAGATCTGACGGGAGCTCTTTCAAGAAGGGCAGCGAGAATGTCCGCTTGATCAAGGTCTACAGGAGCTCCCTTGATGACGCCTACTCCGTCGTTGCTCGGTCGTGGTTTGTAGGCTTGTACAAGTACTCCAGCAATGCTTGAGATTTTCAGTAGACGTTCAGAAGGGTCTCCCTTACGAGTATCTACAGCTAGGAGATTCAGACGTTCATTTGGCCATACTTGCAGTACGCCATCTAGAGCTGCCTCTTCAAAGGCTGCCTTCAACGCTAGTGTGTTGAAGCGTGTGATAACTTGCTCAGGGAGGGCATATAGACGTTATGCAAAATTGCTGCCATCTGTCGGAGGTATGACGATGCTACCGATTCGGCGCCATGTTGGAGGCTTTTGTCCGAATGGTATTGCTATCGCTGCTTTAACTTCTTTGTATCTGCTTTGATAGTAGACAATTGGGGCATGAAAGCGCCAGACGAGTGCGTAAGGGCCTGTACACGTTATCGGCATTTCCTAGTTATTACGCTGACAATTATTACTTGTAAAGAACAGCCTCACAACGAGAAGTACGCTCTCATCACTAAAAAAAACTACGAGACTATAACTGCCGACAGATGTATTTCAGAACACATTTTTTCCCACGAGCGGTAAGGGAATGGAATGAGCTCCCAGCCGATGTCGTGGAACGCACGACCACAGCAGATTTCACTCTTACACTTAAGGCTCATTTGTCGACTGTATAAATATAAGAATCTACTGATTTCTTTTGTCAGTGTTCACTTGTATGTTTCTATCTGTATGTTTCTTTTTTTCGTTTTTTTTCTTTTGACGATACATAAATTCAGTATCGGTCACCTTATATGTGACAAAATGCATATATTCTTTCATGCCATGTGCACTATGTATTAGTAGTATTTCGAATATAATGGTTACAGTGCAGTTGTGTACTAGTGTGATTACCAATGTAAGTGTTGATATTATTGCTGTTGAAAAGTACTCGGTGTGTGTAGCATGCCGTTATCGTTTTTTTTTTTGCGTAGTATTTACGTATTCATTTATCTTTGTATCCCCCCTCCTGCTTACAGCTTCCTTAGGCTTACAGTATTTTACAAATAAATAAATATATAAATAAATAAATAGTAATCGAGTCACATGTAAGCCTGTCGTCGTGGGTAATGAAGCTTTGCGCTAGGTTATAAATTTTGTCTGTTTTCACTATAGCGAATAAGGCGTTGTTAGCTATCTGGATATCATGCGTCTAGTGTAGGATTGTTGTGAGGAGGGTTTTAGTACGCGCCACGGTCAGGCGCAGCGATGACGTTAAAAGAGTGCCGTTGATCCATTTCGAATTGTATCTGATAAGGAACACCCTACGTCGACTTGATCTATTGTGCATCTAATCCTAAAAAAAAGTTGTCCTCTTTTTTTTTATTTTTCAAACAAAAATTAATTCGCTACCGTAGAATTACCACAGGATTAAAATATAAAAAATTTCCGCTTCTCACACACGTGAAAATTGAACATTAGAAGCGTTAGTTGCTCCAAGAAGTAGGCTGCTGATTATCTGGTATTTTGCTGACTATCCTTCCGCCATGTGCTCGTAAATAACGCGATACGCCAAGAATATTCGCGTTCACATCTTCGCTTTCACGGCCTACTGGCGCCTTACGGTTTCAACCCGTTGCAGCAAGGCCAGTTTTGCGTCGCCGACTGAACGCTTGCGAAACCCCTTCATCGCGTAACCAACGGCAGCGCACACATGGTCGAATGTAACACATTTGCCGGAACACCATTTTTTTCTTTTCAGTTGCATAAGAAAAGTGCCTCACACAAATATCTCGTAACATATCGTAGCACACAGGAATGGATACAGGGATTTTTTCCGAAGGGGGATCAGTTTCTGGGAAAACGTGGTATGTGCTCTTCTTTCATTATAACAATGAAATTGATTTTTTTCTCCTCACCACGCGGCCCCTTATAATCTGTCCGTACATTTATTAAGGAGTGTTTTTGCTACACTGGTCCAAGCAGCAATTTTTTCAAGCACATGGCGCGTGTAATCGAACTACGTACGTGAGACTGCCTTGTGGCCAACGTGACAGCGCAACAGCATTTTTCGCGTACGTTCCTTGCCTCTAAAGCGCTGTCGTATTAATAATGTCAACAGAGTACAGCTTTCGTAATTGAACGACAGAATTTTTATATTTACGAGAGCACCGTCCTTGTGACCTTGTTCGAGTCAAGCGCACTGACAACTTGTCGCAAGTGCTCCACATTGGATGAATTCGCGCAGGCGGTCACCGCGAAACTTTGTGTCAATCTTCAGTCGCTTAAAACAAGCATATATGGGCACGTGCAACTCGGGAACGCGTTCACTGATCGGCGCAGTGTCAAAGGTCTCTTGAAAGGCGTAATGAAAACTTACACAGTTCCTTATGCATTCACCAGAGACGACTCGAAGGCAGCATTCACTCTCTAAGAACTTTGACTCCCTTTTTGTGCGTGTGGGAGTCGCATGTGTGGCACTCCCTTTAGACAGGCACGTTGACTCTCTTTAGGAGAGTCGTGGGGCGTACGACTTTCCGAAAGAGAGTCAATGCATGACTCTCCTAAACTGAGTCAACGTGCCTGCCTAAAGGGAGTGCCACACTGCGACTCTCACACGTATGAAGTAACGGAAGAAGGGGAATTTTAAGGGCTCGTTTTTTTCTTTGTTAAGCACAGTGTTAATGAGAACTACAGACAAGAAAGCCAAGGCAAGTATAGGGGATGTTATTTGTGGTAATTATGATGCAAATGTAACAAAAGTGAAGTGGGCGAGAAGGTAACTTGCCTCTGGCAGGGATCAGACATGCGACCTTCGAATAATGCGTCTCATGCTCTACCAACTGGGCTGCGGCGGTGGACATCCCCCCCCTCCCCCCGTCCACTCTATGAGGTATATATGTGCACTTAAACGCAGAAGTCTTAATCAGCGCCGCTAGTAGCCATGACGACGACTGTGGAACACTCTTCTTTTGCCTGCTGGCGTCACGAAACACGTGACGCTTAAGTGTCCTACGTTTAAGTGTCCATAAAGTGAGCACTTAAACGGGGCATATGCCCCATAGAGTGGGCGGGGGGGAGGGACCGCCGCTATAGCTCAGTTGGTGGAGCATCGGACGCGTTATTCGAAGGTCACAGCTTCGGTTCCTGCCAGCGGCAAGTTATCTTTTCTTCCGCTTTACTTTCTTTACATTTACATCCTGGTTACTACAAATAACATCTCTATACTTTGCTTTCCTGTCTATTAGTCCACATCTATAAAAGGGGAGTCAAGTACACCTTTCTATTGCGATAGCAATTATATGGT